>CAKNWT010314070.1:0-15176 GCA_932066315.1 Andricus coriarius | reverse complement strand
GATCAGTAGATTAAACTTGGTTTTCAGTAAAATATAGGGTTCTTTTTTCTGCGTGTATATGTACTTATATAAATGTATATATTTATTCAGTTTTATTATACTCACGTTTCATTTCAATCCACTTCACCAAAATTCTTTAAATTTGATTCAAAAAAATTCTTATTTGGCCTTTATTTTCGTAAAACAAATGATTTTCTTCTGCCGGCTATTTCTTCTATTTCGCAGACCGCTTCTTAGTCTTCTTTTCCCGCCCCCTTTTTCCTGGAACGAACGCATTACAAGAGAAAGGCAAGCAAGTGATTAGTCAAAGGAGTTAAAGCCCTCTGAAATCGCATGCACACTACTTCATGATCGGCTGCAATTTGCGCGGCTAATTTGAATTCAGTATTGACTGGATACAATTTCTTAACAGATAAACAATTTATACGGTTCAAACATTGTATCCTTGCGGTAATTTGAAAGTATTAATGTTAAGCATACTTACTTATATCATTTTTGTCATTGTCTCACTCATTTTACGTCGTTCATGTCTCATTTAGCGCATGAACACTGAACCAATGAAGAACTTTATTCTTAAAAATATATAGTAAACTACCTTCATTGTGTTGAAGACAAAGAGTATGCAGGTATGTGTGTGTGTGTGTTAATGGTGGAGTGTTTATGCGAATCTACGTTTTCATGGAAAAGTGTAAGCTTTATTGAAAAACGTGGCCGGCGAAAATAAAGTAAATTTACGAAGTGTATAAGTGTACTGGTGAAGAATGAGAAAACTGTAGGTGAGTGTACAACATTTATTCATGAAACGGATATTCTTTTTCTGGGAAAATGTTTTTATTTTTTGTAATCACTTCCACATCAAGTATTTAATGATGTCACCGAAAAAACAAACAACAAAGGAGGCATTTTCTTGTCAAGGATATTTCGTTTATATAAAAGGGGGAGTTTCATTGTAATGTAGCTTGTAGTGGAATTACTGCTTTGACACATTTTTAAACATTTTCGATAATGTTTAAAAACGTCAAAGCTACGATTACCTATATGTTATTGTGTGGACAGTATTCATTATATTTTTTTTTCTTTCTTCCACCAAAAAGAATTATATATTCAATAGCAATGTAACTTCATCAGAATGTAAAAAAGACTTTATTCGAATGAGAATGAAAACGTGGATGTGATAGATTACAAAAAAATCATATAATAAAGATTAACTGCCTCTGTGGGACAAATCAGTTAGTGGAAAATCTTTTACAATTTTCCCATTTTTGAAAATGCAAAAGCATCCGAAAATTTTCTTTGTGTTCCTTTCTTCTTTTTTTTTGGCAATAAGGTCGGCCGGAAAATGCTACATAGCAAGGCTACAAAATTATTGCATGATAACATTAACAATGAATATAATACAAAATTATTATTATACCATCAATTTTATTGAGAATATATTTTTATATTTTATTTAATAAAAAAATATTGCCAGGCATGTATCCCCAGGCGAAGAATATTCACCCACGAAAACTCATGTTGGCAAAGGAAGTGGTGAAACCTCAGGTTTCAGAGAAACCACCAGATTCATTACTGCTTCCAAAGGGTATGATCAATTTTACGAGTCTGATCACCGTTGGCATGTTGTCAGCCGCCCTTATGTTAAGGGCGACCAAGTCTATAGGTTTGTTATTTATCATAATTATTATTTAATTACATACACTAGAGTCCCGATATGGCCACCGTCTCGGAGGTTCCCTCAATGGTCTTCAAGCTGCATCGGGACTCTCCAAACCATAAACATTCAGGGCCGTGTGAACCATTTCTGTTAAAGTTTTGTCCCAAAAAAAATATTTTCTTGGTATTTTCGAAGTTTTGGTTTTAGATCATAATGAACGTGACAATTCTTGTGCTCGAAAATCTAACTTTATCAAAGTACTGATATTTAAGTATGTACGTGATAGTGTGGTTCTTATTCATAGTTTAGGGGTCGCGCAAAAAGCATGAAGCTTCCCATTGATTTAACATGTGGGAAAAAGTCAGCTTTTTGTAAATCTAATATTTGAACCTGATAATATGTTACAAATAATTCCGAATTTTAGTGTATTGTTCAGAATTTGTAAGAGAATAAGAATCAATCCTAAATTTTGAGGTTAAATCATTTTAAGCCACTCTTATGGGTCCCCAAAGAAAACCCCATAAGTGATAAATGTGAATTTTACGTAATATTGCGGTTTATTGACGCTTTTTAAAAGTTTTTTTACATAAATAATCATTGATTAGTAAATTAAGAATACTTAGTCATTTGTTTCAGCTAACTCGCGAAATGAACGTATTTTCTAGACATAAGAGTATTTCAATCAATAATCACAATAAAATTATTTGTTTCAATAATTTTATAATTATTTCAATAATACGTATTTGTTTAAGCATATATTGTATGTACATAAAAAAAAGCAGGAGAAACATTTTCTTACTAAATTGTCGACAAATTTTAATATTTTCAAGTACTAATTTGTTTATTATGAATACTCGTAAATGTTTGAACAAATTAAAATTTCTTAAAACATTTTTTTGTTTAGGTTTTGTTGTTATTTTTCGAAAGATTGACATATTTTTATGTTTTACTTTGCTTTTTAAAAATACTCTTAAATGTTTAAACAAATTAAAATTGTTTGAACAATTGAATATTAGTTAATAAATGACTGGGTATTCTCAGCGATATCATATTTCCGTAAAATGGACTGTTTTGAAGCACCAGATTTCACTTCATTCAACAGCTCGTATTTCTCTTGAAAAGATAAACGCTTCCTCTTATTTTCCTTCGAAATTTTTTTACCTCAAACTAAACACTGAAGCGAATTTACTGCGACATATTTGCAACTGACAGAATGACTGAAGCAGACGACACGATTAACCGCGGGGGATACTGCCCGCTTTTTTCATACACTCCTGCGTTGTTGTGGAGTGCTCCGCTGACCTAGGAGTGCTTCTCTCTGGCCCCCTTGGATCACCTTGTCTGTGAAATCGGGAACTGCCAAATAGGGACTCTAGTGTAATTAATAATATGATTTGCACTCATTGTGTTAAACATTGTAGGTATATGAGGTGCGCCAGTTTTTAAAATGTAAATGTGAAATGCAACGCCATGGGTGTAAAATTCGATGGAACGAATGGCGTGCAAGTTAAAACTCAGCACAAGGAGTACTGCAGATTTAACGTGGATGCATCAAAACAGCGAACTGCACTTGCGGAAGAGATAGTGCGTATATTCTGATAGTGCGTACAGAACCTTTCAAAATGTGCGAGCATGGTATGGAAAAATAAGTAGAAGAGAATTTTTTTTTATTTTTGCTTATTAAATAATATATATTATCTGCTTTAATTCTTTACAGTCACGCGGAGTGGGAGCAGGCGCTGCCCTTTTCAAAATTAAAGGACACAATTAGACAATGCATTCAGAGGAACTGCCCATGTATGCCAATACATCTCGTTGATTTGGCAAACGTACTGCAACACGATACATGGAGAAAGAGATTTCAGTACTCAACTCAGAAAGCTGCGGATAAAAATGCGTCTAGTTCGACGTGTCAAATTGACGTAACCAACGTTATTGACGATGAAAACTTTTGCCACGTCATTTTTTATTCTCCAGACTTCCTGAAAAGAGTACTGGAATTTGAAGTTACGGCCGGTGCAGCTGATGCTACGTATAAAACGTTGCCGCTACTGAAAGGATGCTACCAGTTTCTCATTTTCATGGTGATTGCTTTCGGAAAGGTATATGTATGCGTTTTGAATAATAGTAAAGTGTTGAAGATAAGATAGTGTTCTAAGTATTCTTTTAATATTGTGTCACTGATTGGTGAACTAAATCTTGTATTTATTTCTCACATTTCAGTGCACGCCTTTTTTTTCGTGATCATGAGCAGGAAAACGGAAAAAGCGTACACTGCCGTATTCAGAGCTATTCGCAGTTTGGAACCAAATTTGAAATTGGAGAAAATTACCACAGACTTCGAAAATGCCCTGAAGAATGGTTTGAAAGCGAACTACCCTGAAATAGTAGAATTCCTTGGCTGCTTTTTTTACCATGTATACGTGAGTATAAAATATGATAGAATAAGTTTCCTTCAGCATTTTAGGTGCGCAAAGCATAGACTAATTATGTACGTTAAAAATATCCTGCAGTGGAGACATTCGTAAAAAAAACGAAAAATCTGGCTTTACTCCCGGCGAAAGACATAGAGCGTATATTCGATTCATTGGTAGCAGGTTTGGCAGCGGAAAAACCAGTTCCCACAGTAGACGACGAAACGAAAGAGATAACCTTGCTTGCTCTGCTTGAGGACTTCATCAGATATTTCAGAAATACCTGGATTAAGAAAGTAACACCAAATCCAAGAATGATCGTCTTTCTAGGTGAATATTAATTAAGTTTTTGTTCCTAAGTAGTGGCTACGTCAAAAATGCTAATTACTTTCTTTTCTTTTTTTACACAATTTTTGCTATAAGAGGTTCACAGGATTATAAACAATTTCAAATCAAAGGATTTTAGAATGCTTTTGGAGATTTGAAAAGTATACAAAATAATTGACAATTTTTAATTCTTTAAATATAAAAAATTGTAATTCCTTGTCTGAGTTCAGGAATCTCCATAAGTTTCATGACGACTTCAAAATCCCTTTAAAATCGTTTAAAATCTGGTAAGTTTCTTTCAATTTAGTAAAATCACTTCATATATCTTAAAATTACTTAAAATTACTCAAAGTCTCATGAAATCTCTTAAAATTCCTGAAAATCATCAGAAATTTCGTAAAATCCCTTGAATCTCTTCGAAGTCCTTAAAATTACTTAAAATCCCATAAAATATCGGAAAATTTACTTCAAATTACTTAAAATTCAACAAAAATGGTCAAATCCTTTAAAATTACTTAAAATCCCATATAATGTTATGAAATCCCTTAAAATTTCTGACAACGCAATAAAATCTCGTAAAATCCTCGAAATAACTGAATATCCTATAAAATATCCTAAAATCTCTTACAAGTATTCAAAATTCCATGCAATTTCATAAAACCCCTTAAAAGTATTTAAAATTTCGTGAAATCTAAATGATAAGAAAAAGCTGAAAGTGCATATAGGAAAATAATTTTTAAATTTCAAAATTTTGGAAAAACAACGTTCAGCCATATAAATGTAGGTTTTCTCATCGTTTTCTGATTTTATTTGACAATTCAATCCTAATCTATTCATTGGGTATGAATTTTCAGTGCTTCATTGTTGGCACGAAAAATAATCATAGAGTCTTATAATTAAATTTCAAGAGTTTTAAGTGAAGATTGATTCATTAAATTTTTTTTTCTTAGAGCTTCGATTGCTAGCTGAAAGTTTGGGCGAAGGATCTGCTTGATAAATGTATACGCATGCAAAGGTTAAATCTTAGAGTGTCTTCAGGATTATATAAATTGTATAAGTATATTTTTTCCTTTTTTATATTAGGTAGAAATATAAAAACTTTTTATATCCAATTGGTTTTAAAAAAAATTATATTCCCTTGGACCTTATTTAGTTTAGTTAGTTTCTGGCGTTATTTGGGGATCCGTTGCGGCTTCGTTATATTCGTTTGGGAGATTGAATCTAACCCGATCGCGACGGACTTGATAATGAGCTAATGAGTGGGGACGAAATCTTCGTCTTTTAATCAAAGAATAACACATTATAATGATTATGATGATTAAAATAACCGCAATTACAAGTCCAGTAGAAATTGTAGTTTTCTTGGACAAAAACAGATAATTTTCCTGGCGCGAAAGTATAGAAGCTCTTCTCTCAATATCTTGCAAAGCGATATCATTTTCGCTATTCTCAAAAATTGGAGGTTCAATAGGATATACAAATTCGTCTACCGTTTTATTGATCAATGATCCTAAAGGAAGGGGAAAAATGTTTGAGATATTTGCAATTTCAAGTGAAAAAGGAGCATCATAGAAGTAATAGTCCTTTTGTACATGTTTTTCCAAGGAAGTCAGGGTAACTGTCTCGGTGTGAATGGAACATCCCGGTAGTATTTGCAAAATACCGGTTCCGGAAAGAGTCTGACTACTCGTGAGAATTTTCTCACCTTGGCATATCAGTGTAAAAGTTTCTGATTTTGGTATAAAATATAACCAACCATTCAACGAAGGAATATTAGTCCAGGTGGTTCGCGGCTTGGGACTAACCAAAATATTACAAAGCTTCATGGTGTTCAGAGAATTACCAGTTAGAAGAGCACTTTCACATGTGGGGTATAAATTAATATTAAATAAAGGTTTTGTAATTATACAAAAGGGTCCTGCAGTTGATTTGATGCATGAATTTAAATATTCGTCATCAGCGAAGAAGTATGATCCTTCATCGCTTGACATAGCAATATATTTGGACTGAGGGACTATACAGGCTGAACCTATAAAGGAATCACGTAGATCTTGTTTGCTAGGGCATGCATGAAGTTTGAAAAGTGAAAAGGACTGGAAACTGGGTAGCGGTATTTCCATTAAAATAATAAGTCTTTTATTCCTATAAGAGATTTTTATGTCGGAAAGTGATGAAATAAATTCAGGTATTGTTTTACCGTTATTTAAAATCGGAAAATTTATAAATCTCTTAATATTTGTAGTGATGTTCAAAAGTTGTTCTGGGGAGATTAAGTTAGGATGCAAGGTACCGTGGTGAGCAAGGATTATTGCGGAAATCAAATTTTCTAAGGTGTTAATATATTCATCTAATCCGATTCTTATTGATGTAGCTGCGATAGTGATACGCGAGTATTCTATATCAGATTTCATTTTATCAAAGCCTTCCTTCCATGTTTTAAATTCGGTTAAAGCGGTTTGAACCCTTTGAAGTTCGCTATGAACTTTAGTGAACTCTGAACGTACTATATGTGTACTATTTGAGAGTAACTCAGCCACGTATGCATTACTTTTATGTAAACTATCTATTTCGGCTTCTATGCTTTGTAAATTATCGATGTCAAGGGTACCAAAAAGGGTGCGACTTATTGATCCTATAAACCCAAAAGGAGACTGTCTCTTAATAAGCGGCATGTCTCGAATGTGAATAAAATCTTCTTGATCTACATTATCATTAAGGAGGGCAAGAATTTGATTTACGCGTTTGTCTACTGCTACCAAACGTCCTTGCATGATCTGTCGGTGGAAATGGATGTTACATTCACGTTCTATCTTTTCGCGACAACAGAAATCATCTATTCGGTGAAATTCCCGGAATAATTCGAATTTCCGATCGAGAATCTCCCCTATGTCTACGTAAGTTACCCAATTCCATACGGAGTTGTAAAGGTTGATATTAGGAAGGTTTTCGTAATAGATGCCAGAATTCTTTAAAATTTTCGCAATCTGAAAAGGATGTGTTAAGTTTAACCCGGTGCATAATGGCATAAAATAAATGAGGGTTAAAAATAAAATTTGGATTTCCTTACCATTTTCCATGATTATTAGGAGAGAGGAATGAAAATATGAAATTTCTGAGTTTAAACAGGGTTTTCAATGCGTATACCTTAGAAAAATGTTGAATCGTTTACTGAAAATATCCAGACTCGATTGTAAATTTTTCGTTAGTAGAAAGAGAAAAAAAAATAAGGAAAAACGAAGAAAAGGAGTGAGAAGGAAATGAATGAATGCCGTGGAAGAGGTGAAGGAAAGAAAAAGGTTCTTTATGAGTATAATGAGTATTCTGGTAACGTTCCTTATTTTGTCTCCTGCAAAATCCAGAACATTGGGATGTTTTTCTTCCTGGGCATCAATGTTTCGCTTAGTACCTGTAACTTGGTAAATCGTTAAAGTTATCTTTCAGGACTTTTGGGGAGAGGACTCAACATGTTTAATCTTATCCATGTGTTTTGTTATATAACTTGCATTACCATCATCCAAAATTACATCGTTACATTCGAGTATATCCAAGATTGTGTAAGGTCCAACATAATATTTTTCAAGTTTATTTTTCCTGGGTTCTAACAAAACAGTTCTCCTACATGAAATGATCGAGGGTTCATTTTTCGATCATAATAACCTTTTGAGCGGTGTTTAGAGTGAATTAAGTTTCGAGTGGCAATTTCACGGATTTCCTGAAATCTTAATACCAACTCACTCAAATAACTACCATAAGTTTCCAATTTGTCTACAGATGGAAAAGAGGAAGATATTCGAGCAGGTTTTCCAAAAACAAGCTCGAAAGGGGTAAATTGAGTAGACTCATGAATCGAGGTGTTGTATTCGTCTATGTAATGACGTAGGTAATGACATAGAACCTGGTGACTTCGCTCTAGAGATCCATTAGATTGAGGTCTATACCCGGATGTTGTGACGTGTCTAACCTTGAATATTTTAGCTAGGTTGTTGAAGAATTTTCCCGTAAAGTCTGTACCCTTGTCGGTTAGAATCACTCGCGGGCAATCGAATTGAGCGATGAAATGTTGGGCAAAAGCGGTGGAAATCGTTTGAGCCCTGATGTCAGGTACAGGTACTGCTAGACAGTACTTAGTTAAGTTATCTTGCATGGTTAATATATATTTATTACCTTTAGGAGGCAATGGAAGGGGTCCTACTGTATCGAGAGATATCTTATCAAAAGGATTCGCGGGTGTATCCGTTATGACCATAGGTTGACGAGTTTTGATTCTAGTTAGCTTTTGGTCTTGACAACTTGGGCATTTGCGAATAGTTTCCTCAACTTCTCTTTATAGTTCGGACCAAATAAATCTCTCGCGAGTTCTTTTAAATGTTTTAGTGACACCTTTATGTCCACCTACCAGACTAGTATGATATTCTTCAATAATTTTTTTTCTTTGATCAGGGGGTGGGACTTCGACTTCGCCGTTACAAAGTGTTATAATGATGTCTGTATCACCAAAAACTGACGTGAATGCGTTTCTAAGGGTGTTGTTTGTCTAAACCATCTCCTATTTAGAAACTCTTAAGGTCTTTAATTCGAATTTTCCTACGGCAGTTCTGAAATTTAAAAGTTCGGTTAAAAGATCAGATATCTCTATGCTTTCATAAAATTGGTTTTTACTACTACACTGAAGGTTCGGAAAAAACCCTTTTTTGTGATAATAACTTGCCCTATTTGTGGTTTTTTATCTCGCAATTCTTCAATATTTATGTAATTCAAATCTAACAATGTTTTTCCTATTGAAGTAGAAAAGGTACAATCGGCAGAAATAAAGTGCACAAAATTATTTTTAGAATGAGTTAAAAATTCACTCGATTGTTTGATTTTTAAAAGACTAAGATTAGTCTTGAGGGCTATTTCCAACTCTGGATCGGGAATATTACCAAAAGAACGAATAGGTTTAGGAATCTGAATTAAGTCAGAAGTTCGTCAAGGCTGGGTTCTGTATCGCTAGAGTCCTCCTTGACGAGTTGTCCTGAATCAGAAGAGGAATTTGCTTGAGCTTTTATATTAAGGTCTCCGTCGCTTAAGGTTTTGTCCGATTCGTCATTAGATTCGTCTACATCTGAGTCGTAGGTCTCCGAGTCTGTAGTTCTTTCAATTAAATTAAGGTCATTAGTAGCATCATTGTCAAATATTTCATTAGTTACAACGTTTTCTACCGGGTTTTGATTAGGGTTTGAAAATAATTGGTCATCGGTAAGTTCTAACAGAGGCAGATATTCGTCTTCGGAGGGAACGAGTCGTTTTTGTCCTGCGGGGATTACGTGAGAACTTGCTTGGATATTTTGGCTAGATTTGCTGGCATCATCACTTGAGTCTGAACGTAAAAGATGACGATAAAAACCTTTTGCCCTTTTAAAAAGGTTTCTTCGTTTTACTCGATCTCCTATTCCTTCATTACCAGATGTTTTATTTTCGAGAGCGTTACTCACGGTAGGTTTTTTCCTCGGTCGCCCTCTTTTACGCTCGGCGAGGTTTGTTTTTTGCAAGGGAAGCACTTGACATGAATCGGGGTTAGGTCCCTGGGTTGGGTTGCGTGATAACGCGTCAGCATTTTTATTTGTTTTGGCAGGTTTATATTTTACATCATATTCAAATTCGCCTAACTTAAGACGCCAGCGTATGAACCGTGAAGTAGGATCCTTAACGGAGTGAAGCCAAGTGAGGGGTTGATGATCTGTAACGATCGTAAATTTCCTGCCAAATATGTAGGGTCGGGAAGAAAGGACAGCAAAAATGATTGCTAAACATTCCTTTTCAGTCGTGCTGTAATTTCTTTCGGCAGAATTAAAGGTCCTGGATGCGTAAGCAATTGGCAGATCTTGGCCAAGTGGACCTTGACTCAAAACTGCTCCAATTGCGAAATCTGACGCATCGGCAGGGATAATAAAGGGTAAGTCAAACCGTGGCACTTGAAGAATTGGTTCGTTACACAATATATTTTTCATATCTTCAAAACTGTCCTGCTCTTCTTTTTCCCATTTGAATCTAGCGCCTTTTTTTTAGCAATTTAGTGAGGGGTTTAGTTAACTCAGCAAACTGAGGGATGAAACGCCTATAATATCCTACTAGGCCAAGGAACCGTTTCGCATTAGTTGCATTTTTAGGTATAGGAAAGTCTTTCACGGCACGAATTTTGTCAAGAGATGGTCTTACACTATTCTTATCGACGATGTGCCCGAGATAAGTAACTTGTTTAGAAAGAAAAATGCATTTGCCAGGTTGCAAAGATAATCCAGCAGAGGAAAGACTATGAAAAAGTTTTCGGACCTTGATTTCGTGTTCTTCTAATGTGGATGCGAAAACGACAATGTCGTCTATATACACAAAGAGTTCTGTACATGCGAATGAAATCATAATGACCTTCAGGGGTCGAGAAAGCAGTTTTGAAACTATCACGAGGGTTCATGGGTATCTGATGAAACCCACTTACAAGATCAAAAATCGAGAAATACATTGCACCTCCCAATTGATCAAGGATTTCGGTGATATTAGGACGAGGGTAAGCATCTTTAATAGTTTTTTCGTTCAATGCTCGAAAATCAATCACCATGCGCCATTGCTCATTACCATGAGAGTAATTTTTCTTTGGGACTATCCAAAGAGGAGAGTTATAAGGGGAATTTGAAGGGGTTATAATTTTATCTTTCAAGAGTTTATCTACTTGCCTTCGAATCTCTTCCTTATGAATGGGTGGGAGGCGATATTGTTTGTTGTTGATAGGAATTTCGTCGGTTACAGGAATAGAATGAAATCCAGCGTTAGTAGCGGGTAATGAGTCGTTTTCCAAATGAAAAATATGGGAGAATTCCTGGATTAATTTTTTGACGTGATCAGATTCCTTTGACGCGAAATGATCGAGCCTCAATCTATTAATTATTTCATTAATTCGTTCTTCGGGAACTACTTTCTGCACCTCTTCTGAATTTCTGACGATATCCAAGGTTTCGAGAGTTTCGAAAGAGATTAAAGTTTGGGGGTTGATTTTAACATTAATGTCTTCTTCTCCGGTATTAATGGCTAACACGTAACATGTACCGTCCCTATTTGTTACTGCGGCATTTCCGATGAAAAGATTAGGCCCTGAATTTAGGATGGGCAAGTATCCTTCATTTATTTCTTTATTAAGCACGGGAATCGGCATTTGTTGTCTAGTCCGAGCTTTAATCGTATGGATTGGTTGTTCATAATTACTAGAAGATTCGTTCGTATTGGTTCTCAAATCAAAAATTGATAAAAAGGGGATTGAAGTAATCTGTCTACTTTTAGTGATTAACGCATTGTGATGATACGAAACTTCAGCTCCTTCAATTTTCAAGTATTCGCTTCCCAAAATACCATCACCTGGAAGGGGTACGTTTATATTAGTGATATGAGATTTAACCAATGTGTCAAAAACATGAATATTAACTGTTCCTAAGATGTTCACCTTGCCCGAAGTTATCCCGGTTATTCCAATGATCTCAGAATTATTAATCAAAACATCAGGTTTGAGAGAGGTACATTTTATTAAATTAATCTCAGATCCTGTATTCACTAGGAATACTCCCGTTTTGTTAATCAACTCAAAAGAGGGGACTTTAACAAGAGGAGTATGTTCGCCGAGATCTAGCACTTTAATTCTTGATTCTTCGTATCTAACAGCCTTACCGACGGTTTCATTGAATCTTGAGGTCCGCTCGCCGACGGCTGGTCTCGACGAGCGCCATCCGCGTTTAAATGACCGGTAGAATTATTATTATTCGAAAAACTTTGTTCAGGAAAGGAGTTAGGTAAAGGATCATTTCGGCCCTGGGAACTAGGTTGATAACATTCTTGTGCCCTATGACCATATCTGCCACAGTTAAAACACTGTATACTAGTCCTAGACCGAAAACCATTAGAATTGTTATTTGAAACTTGGGGCCTTGAGTTATAAAAACTGTTACCAAATCGCGGTTGGTATGATGAAGTTTGAGGAAATTGAGAATAAACTCTTTGAGTTCGATTCCTTTCCATAAGAAATCTCTCTTCTTCAAGGGCTAGAGCTATAGCTCTTTCAAAGGTTGTTAGGGTTTTCGAAGATACTCGAAGTTCTAGTTCAGGAGGAGGTCCTCTCAGGAAACTTCGTAAAGCCAAATCTTTAAGTAAGGTAATCATTGGCTGGGCCTGATCCACTGTGTAGGAATTTTTTAAGGTAGTTTCCGCGGTACTAATTAAATAACGGACTCAAGAAGTAAACTCGGGTTCGCGTTCATCGGGTTTCATGAAAATTGTACTTAAATCCGAAACACATTGTTGGTACGATTTTCCGGACGAGAAATAATCCTTTAATCGATCTATCAGGTCACCTATCGTCTCAATGTTTTGACCATCTACGCAATAGCTTGCGGTACCTTTAAGTTTAGCTAAAATAGCTTTAACAAATGTGGATTCTTTACACGCCTGCCCAAGGGTTGACTGGGCATTGCGTATATCTTGGACATAATTTCTTAACGGAACGTTATAGCCATCAAAAGTTCTAATATTCGATAATGCATTTTGTAACGCGAAAAATTCGGTCATAGAAATGACTGCTTTCGAAAGATCTTTGTTATCGCCGTTTTGAGACATTTTTATTCTTGGCGAAAATTAGAAACTCGTTTTGAAATATTTTCACGCGATCGCTACTCAAAAATTTCAAAAAAATTTAAAAAAATTTCTTCCTCGAGATCTACAAGCAACCCTAAAGGAAAAATGGGCAAATGACTAAAAAACACCAGTTATTTGGTCATTTAGTTTTTTTCTCAAAAACTAGGACGCAAGTACAAACTGTGTCCAGATCACTTAATCCCACTACTTCTGACACCAGTTTTTTGTCACGTACTGAGGGTTTCAGCACACGATCAAGTCAAAGACCCTTGAGCGGTTAAGGGTTTGTTAAAGGTTTCACTTGTAAATCTCCAAGGATGGGTAAAATGAATTAGGAATAGATAAATTAAGAAATAAAAGATACATTTATTAGCTCATTAAAAAAGAAAACAAAAGATGCACAAGTTGTTCCAAAAGTAACTGATCACAATATTCTATGATTAGAATCTTCCCAAAACAATTAAAGGTAAAATCAGTGAAGTTGACCACAAACAATTAATGTCCTGATTATGAATTACATTTGATCGCTTAAGAGTTTTTAATCACCGTCTTTCGTTATGTGGTTCCGATAGTGGTACAATTAAAAGATTTCATAACTGATGGTGAAAATACATCAACACTCCGTAAAGGAAAACAACATTCAATAATACAAATGATATTACATTAAACCTTTTCCTTATGACCATCAAAATAAAAAGGAACATCATTAAAAAAGATCATTTTGACATTAATTTAGCAACATCAAAGTTTCCAATAGAACAATGCTTTGATACCAACAACATCACCAAACATCTACTCTTTTCAACTTAATCGTCAGTCAAAGAAAACATCTACATTATAGACATCGCCATCAAACATCAACAAGCTCTGAATCATCAAATCCTTTTATATGATCATTAATTGCAGTAAGCATCAAAACATTATTCGCATGAAAGATCTATTTTCTCAAATGAGGATCGGTTAATTTATAAACAAAAAAAACAACATCGATAAAAGAACCATGTTTCAACGAATATTCAGTTGTCGATAGAACATCATTCTCATGATCATCAAAATCTTTTACGTCAATAAAACGTCAAACTCTCTCTATACAAATCATCATCATCATAAACAATCATAATAAAACATCTATAAGTTTCGAATCGTCGAACATGAAATCGAAAAAATATTCAAAGGAAATGTTTGAATATTATTTCAATAAATATACATCATTAAATTCCTTTAATCAATAAAAGAATCATCAATCTATAAAACATCGACAAGCTTCAAAACATCGAACATGAAATCGAAAGAACATTCAAAGGAAATGTTTGAACATCACTTCAATAAAACATCACTTCAATAACATCACTTCAAAAAACATCATTCTCAATAAAAAAATCATTTCAATAACATCACTTCAATAACATCACTTCAAAAAACATCATCTCAATAAAACATCATTTTCAATAAAACATCATTTCAATAAAACATCATTTCAAGAACATCATGAACAAGAATAAAGATATTTGAGTCCTAGTTTTTGGGATAAGGACGCAATCTATTTTTAACGTAGAATAAACAGGACTTACCAATCGACTGTTGCTGTCACCAACGAGAATAGACCAAGAGAAGACTGTTTCACCCACGGGACCGAGAACTTTTCATGTTACTTTACGAAGTAAGGACTGATCGTTTCGTATTACTTTACGAAGTAAAGAAGAAAACTGTTGTCACAAATGAGAAAGCCTGATCGGAGAGTATTGTTGGGATTGCGATTTTATTGGAGATTTGATACCCATAGGGGTACACATTCGTGGTTTTCTTATCATTTTGTAAGAAATTAAGCAACAGTCAGCTTGGTTTTTATCAATAATTTGGTATTACCCTGTCCTTTAGGGTGACATACGGCGATCCCTAATCATCTCGCAAATGAGAGCACAGTCAATTGGATATAGATAAATAGTTAAGGAGGGATTGGCTGGTCTAAAGGGAAACTAGTTCAATTCTTATCAAAACGATGTTAATTGAGTTTCGGGGTACCCCAAAAGAGAGAAGGTTATCGTAGGGTCAAGTGATACATGTGGCCGCGAGTTCTCCTACAATGTATACTCTTACATCATACTCACTCATTCACACATATACATATA
>CAKNWT010314067.1:751-14697 GCA_932066315.1 Andricus coriarius | reverse complement strand
TTCCACTTTTCCCCCGTTTTTACAAGGTTTCGATTCATTTTTTTACAATCATGAACAGAAATTTAAAACCTTAGAAAACAAAAAGCTTTGCAAGTTTTACAAATATTTCCTGAACTATGTATTTGATCATTTTTTTCATTTGAAGGACATCGTAGACAGCGAAAAAGTCGCTAATGATCCATTGGAAATAATAAACTCAAAATATAAATTAACTCTTTAGTTTAAAATCAAAAACAGCCCAAAATTCTTTACAGACAGGAAAAATAAGGAGATTTTTCATAAAGATAGAGGAAAACTGTTTCAAATAAAATCAATATGTATATAGGTACTAATATTAAATTTAAATTGCAACGCTTCAAATTCCGAATATTCCATGTAATAATCTTGCATTATCAACCGAAGAAAAAAGAGAAAATTTGATCTAAAATTATGAATCTTCAATAACGAAAATCAATTTTCAAGCCAAAATGATGAATTTTCAACAAAAAGTTGATTTTCAACAAAATAGTTCAACTTTAACAAAATAGTTCAACCAAATAGTTCAATTTTCAACCAAATAGATGAATATCTAACTAAAAAAGATGAATTCTCAAAGAAAAATGTAATAGTTTTGATAATTCAAGCAAAAAGGTTTCAATTTGGTATCCAAAACAGCTGAATTCATCCCAAACAGACAAAATTTAAAGAAAATAATTAATCTTTTAAACAACCAAATAGTTGATTTTATTACGAAAGTAGTTAAATTTTTAACAAAAAAATGACTTTAACAAAATTGTTGAATTTTCAACAACAACAAAATAATGAAATTTTCAACCAAATAATAAAATTGTTAACTATAAAAGATGAATTCTCAACGAAAAACATAATAGTAGAATTTTCAACAAAAAAGAATGAACTTTAAACAAAAATAGTTGAATTTTCTTATCGAGTTCTAGTATTTCAATTCGCATTTAAGGGAAAAAGCGAGAAAAAGGGGGAACGACGAGAATGTAGAAAATACTGAGAAGCCTGCGATAAATAAAGAGGAATTCGGATTCATTTTTAATACTTTTAAAATATGCAATAAAATACGTAAAACGGCATATCAGTTGAACAGATTTTCTAAAGATAATTAAAAAAAAATCCATACAAAAATGATTAGAAACAAGATTCACGAGATATCCATATGATACAAAAGTTTCTAATAATAAATAAAATCCTTTTTTAATTCCCTTTTCTCGGAAAAAACTCCGATTTTACCTAAAATTGAACTACTCAACCGCTGTAATTTCTACTATCATTTGGAAGACGAGATCTAAAATAATATTTTTTCCTCGTACAGGAAGCTTTGTAACGAAGAAAATTTTCGAAATTCATTTTTTAACGTATCTTGGCATAATTCGACCCCAGATATCCATAAATGGTGTTTTTAAAAATGAATGTGTGTGTGTGTGTTTCAAAATTACTCTTTTTATGATAACTCGAAAATAATTTGAGCCAGGGTCATGCAATTTGGAGGGATTGTAGTTCTAAATAATGTCCATTATTGATTAAGTTTAGAGCCGGATCAGATAAGAATAATTTTTTTTCGATTCTATATTTTTCGCATAAATCGTTTCAGATGTCAATTTGTTTCAATTTTATTATATTAAAGATACAAAATTTTATACGTAGAGTTTATTTTAATACATCTTTTTTTTTTTAAAAAGGTTGAGTTTGCTGCATTAAATATTGTGAGAATGACAAAAGAGAATTTTAAAATTTCGAAATTTTTAAGAATTTTTATTACAGTATTGGCAGGGCAACATGAATCGAGAAAAACTTTCGGAATTTTGGGATTATAGCAATATTGTAGGTACTAGATTTATTGGTTATGATGAGACAAATCGATTGATGTATTTAACAAGCCTGGGAAGAAATAAAATTATGATATATACCTATGATCTATGAAAAATAAGCAATAAAAAATAATAAGCAATAATATGGCAAATACTGCCCTGCGAAGTACTATGGATGTATCAAATAAATTTGCTTCCTCATAGAAGAAGGTTTTTCTATAACAAAAGAAAAAAAATGGACACTTTCAATGTTTTGCAAGCTCATAATGAAAATCTTATTTTCAGAAAATCAGACAGTTCATCAAAAGGTCAATCAATGTGTTCTGTTACAACGGATAACCTTTTAACTTGCGGTAGTGTTATATTCCAAATTAAAAAAAAAGTTTTCAATACATTGATCGACGCGTCTCGAAAACGGGAACAATTTCACATTAAATACAGTACTGTTATATTCCCAATATAAAAAAATCATCTTGTGAACGAGTTAAGTAATTTTATTTATAAATTAAAAAACGGTATTGGTAGGTCATTAAAGTCATGAAAGGCTCAGTAGATTAATCGATGCGTCTCGAAGACGCGAAGAAAAATGTCAGATATAGTACTGTAGTATTCATAATATCAAGAAAGTTTTTCTCATATAAACAAAATAAATAATTTTTTGGAACTTCATAAGTCGGTACTAGTAGGTCATAAAAAGTTCTATACAATAATTCGATCGATGCATCTCGAAGACGCGAACAAATACATCTTATATAGTATCGTTGTGTTTCGAATATCAAAACAAATTCTCATATAAGTAATTAAGTATGGCAAAAATGTATTTTTCTAATATCTAAACGCAAAAAAAATGTTTAATTAGCTGATTTAGCTCAAAATCCTATCAAACCTAGACATCAATTAGAGATACAATTCTTCCAAATTTTATGACCATTGCTCTTTTACTTTTCAAAATTGGTTGAACAGAAAAAAGTTGCATGCAACCCATCAGAGTTCCTTTACAGTCCAAAATCCTCTATTAAAGTTATATCATATAATGAACGCGCCCAACAGCCGTTTTTAGTTATTTGTAAATTTTAAAAGAAAAGTTTGAAATTTAGAACAAATGAAAAATAAAAAGTTTAAGGGTAAGAAAGAAGCTTATGGTTTGCTAACAAGAAAAAGCATTGTTGCGATAATTCGTGGCATGATGGGGTGGAATAATAGCAGGAATGATTGCCCTCGATGAACTCGTCGCCTACGCACACGATGTAACATAATAGGGACTTTAGGAACATGCATTAATATGCCATTAATCCGAACAACGTTTACATCGTAGCCCTTGGCCGTTTCTTTACTATCATAATGACCCTGCACTGCAACTTCTCAAATATTTGCTTTTATAATATTGGCCCTTAGGCTCCAAACAAGTCCACCATTTTGCTCACGATTACATTTTTTTATACAAACATATCACTTTCTGAGATTCATACGCCGAAATATAATTCAAAATAATTTTAGTGGGGTCGTGATAAAAAATTATTTACCTATTGGTAATTTTTTATCTTTTACTTTTCTATGAAAAGGCTAACTGCAGGCCTCACAGCCCGGTCCCTATATCCCCTATTGTACCCTATATTCAGTTAAGGTCCCTAAAGTACCCTATTTTCAAGATTTGGTCCCTATGGTACCCTATTTGCAGCCCCTAATGCAACTTTCAATAAATTTATAATAAGATTAAAGCTTCCAAGAGTCAGGAATTTTGAAAAAAGTAACAAATCAGGGAATTTCAGTAAAAAGTAACTAAAAAATAATCAGGGCTGCTACTGTCTTGAATCCTTTTGAAATATTTCAGGGTATTTTTAAAGATTCCCAGAAATTTTGAATAGATTTCAATAATTCTAAGGAATTTTAAACATTTTAGGGGTATTCTTTAAACTTCCAAGGCATTTTCAAGATCTTTTAATCTGAAATATTTTAGAGAATTGTGAAAGGTTCCAAAGAATTATTCATCAATTTCATTAATTTGAAGGTATTTCAAAGTATTACAGGACCTATAAGATTTTAAGATATTTAAAAAGACTTGACGTCGTTTTATAAGATTTCCGAGGATTTCTAGTATTTTAAGGGATTTTAATAGCTCTCAAGGTATTTAAATCAGTTTTCCAGGATTTCTGTAAATATCATCATAGAATTTAATGGAATTTTATAATATTATAGTGGATTTTAAAGAATTTATTCACGAGAAGTGAGGTGATTTGTAGGATCTTAAAGGATTTTAAATATTGTAGGGAATCTTAAAAGATTCCAAGGAATTTGTAGTTGATTTTAATCACTTGAAGGAATTTCAAAGAGTTTAAAATATTTTAGGATAGAGAATTTTCTAGAAATTTGGAAGATATGAAACGGTTTTACAGAACCTGTAAGGTCTGAAGATATTTTAAAAGATTTCACGGGGTTGGTTGGAAGGGTTTTTTAATGCTTTCAATATATTTTATTAATTTTCCCGGAATTTATTCAAGAGCAGCGAGTTATTTTGAAGTAGATATTTGAAGAGATTTGAAATTATTTGTTGGTATTCACCCTAAATTTCTTTTAAATTCTTTTGAATTTTTTTAATCCATTAGAATTCTTCTAAATTTACTCAATTCAGTAGATTTTTTTTGACATTTAAAAAGTTTTCATTTAATTGATCCTGAGCATGATAAAATGATAAAAAGATTTGAAATATTTTAAGGTATTTTTTCAAATTCCTTAGCATTTTCAAGAGCTTTAAAAAATTTCAAGGGATTTAAAAAGATTCGAAAGGATTTTAAATATTTCACATTATTTTAAAATATAAGAAAGGAATTTTTAATTGATTTCAGTAATTTAATGGGATTTCAAAGGATTTGAAATATTTTGCAAAATTTTAAACGATTTCCAGAATTTTTTTTATTTATTTCCATAGTTTGCAGGGATTTCAAAGACTTTAAAATATTTGAGAGTATTTAAAAAGATTTTAAGGCATTTTCAAGATATTGAAGGATATTTGAAAATTCTAAGTGATTTTAATATTTTAATGTATTTCAAAGAATTTATTCTCAAGAATTGAGGGATTTCGTATGTTTTCAAAGATATGAAGAGATTTTCAAATCTTGTTTGGAATTCACCCGGAATTCTTTTAAATTCTTTGGAATTCTCTTCAATTTTTTAAAATTACTTTAATTCTTCTAAATTAACTCAATTATTTTCAATTTAATGGATTTTTTAAAATTTTTAATTAATTTATCCTAAATTCTTTTAACCTCGCTTTGAATTCTTATGCATTTCATTAAATTCTTTTGAATTCCCCTGAATTTTTCTAAGCTCATTTAAAATTTACTGAATTTAATTAAGTTTATTCATATCTTTATATTGTTTTCAATTAATTTGCATTTTTTTAATTCACCTTAAATTTTTATGAATTCCATCGAATTCTTCTCGTTTACCTTAAATTCCTCTAAATTCATTCCAATTTTACGGAAATCAATGAATTTTTTTTTATTTTTAAAATTTTTTCCAATTCTTTTGAATTTAACTTGAATTTTTCTGAAGTGTTATGATTTTATCCTGAATTTGTTACCCTTTAAGCGTGAAAAAAGTGACAAAAAGTACCCTTTGGTCCCTATATTTTATCCCATAGGGACTGTGAGGCCTGTAATTGTGTAATTATAAACTTTAAATCTTTTTGAATAATCTTTTAAATTATTCTAGAATTATAAGCCTTCCAATTTGTACAATATTTAAAAAAAAATTCAATGAAATGCGTTATAAATTGAAAACTGTAAACTACAAGGTTTTTTTTTAAAGTTTTGTCTTTAAGAATTTTTAATTATAAGTGTTCAGATGAAGTAGAAGCATTAAAACTTAACAAAGCGAAATAAAGTTCTTAAAGCTTTGAAATTGCTTTTGAATTAAAAAATCGTAAGCTTCATTTAAGGTTGGAATCGCGTCCTGGACAATTTCAGATCTGAATATTTTAGAATATTTTAGTCTTTCAAAATTCAACCAAGTTCAGGGAAAATCTAGAAATTAGGGAAAAGTCAAGGAATTTTGTTTTGTCAGGGAAAGTCAGGGATATTGGAAAAAAATTTGCAAGAGTCAGGGAATTTTTGTAAGAAGCACTTTTTTGGCTCTAATCACTTTTTAGTCACTTTATAAAGGTAACGTTTATGGTACAAAATTTAGGGTATTTTTCAAAATTCCAAGAAAGTATTTTAAAGTTTTAGAAAGTTTCCAGGGATTTCAAAATATTTTAAAGGATCTGAAATATTTTTTATTATTTTAATAGATTTCGAAGAATTTTCAATAGATTTCAATAATTTGAAAGAATTTTAAAGAATTTTAGGGAATTTTTAAAACATGCAAGGAATTTTCAAGAGCTTTTAAAAGCTTAAACTGATTTCAAAAGTTTTTAAAGTATTAAAAATATTCATGGTATTTTAAAAGATTGGGACTCATGTCCAACTCATTTTAGTAATTGAAATCAAATTTCAAATCATTTGAAATAATTTAGGGTATTTTAAAAGACTCCATGGCATTTTCAAAAGCTTCTACAAGTTCTAAGGGACTTCAAAATATTTCAAAGTATTCGAAAAATTTTATGGAATTTTAAAATATCATATATAAAACATAAGGTTTCAGAATCTTTTAAAAACTCCGAAGAGACTTTTAAAGATCTCATAGGGTTTCAAGTATTTTACGGCATTTTCAAATATTTTTGCAATTTATAGAACTCATTTGGCATCCTAAAGTATTTGAAACTCAGTTTGAATTCTTAGGTATTTCATCAAATTCTTTTTAATTCCTATAAATTTTTCTAAACTAATTTTAAACTTAACTTGAATTTTTTTGAATTTCATCGAATTCCTCTCATTTTTCTTAAATTATTTTAAATTCACTTTAAATTTACTGAAATCCATGGCATTTTTTGGAATTATGAATATTTTTAATTCGTTGGAATTGTTTTGAAGTTTCGTGAATCAAATTCTTATGAATTCTCTTGAATTTAAACGAAGATAAGTCACATTTTTAGTCATTTTTGGCAACTTTTTCGGTTTAAATATGTCACTTTTTCAAGTAAATTAGGCTGTGGTGGCCCTGAGAGAATAATAAATTCAAAATTTATAAATTAAAATGAAATTTTTTTATTCCATTTATGGAAGATTTCATATTAAAAAATAACAAGCTTAAAATTTTGGTCTTTAAATATTAATGGTCAGGATAAATGAAAAATTAGTTAGAGAAAAGTTAAGGAATTTTCAAAATTAAGTTTTGCGGACACCAGCCTGAGGACTTGAAAAATGAATTTAAATAATTGAACAAAAGATCAAATTAAAATTCTTTCAAAATCAATCAGTTTTTCATCGGGTATCTTTAAAAATGGTTAATTCTCTTCAAATTTGAATAATTTAACGTTGACACCTTTTTTTTGATCAACAATTTTTTTATTGAAATGGTTGAAGGTTAAAAATTGCTCATATAAATAATCGTCCAAATTAAAAATGGTCCAAATTGAAATTTCACGTTATACTTTTGAAAATTCCACCACTTCAATTTTAATGAATCGTTCAACGCAAATAATTTGGAATTAAAGTAATTCCAATTGTAAACAATTTTAATATTTTGGAAATTTTGTTAATAAAAGATTGCAAATTAAACTGATTTAATGTAAAAATTGTGTAATTTTTGGCAAATCGAACTCAGATGCTAAACTTTAAAATTTGATAATAGAAAATACAAAAATGAACAATTTCTGATTGATAGCGTTCGAAATAAAAAATCTCGAATTTTGGGCTCTGAAAATTGAACAAAATACCACACTATTTGTATATTGAAGAAAGCGTAAATTTATTGTTGATAATTGAATAATAATTTCAATTTTAATTTAAAGCTTTCCAAACAAAACAGTTGTATACTTTTGAAAACTTGAAAATTGTAATACATAATTAAAATTAATACTTTTAAATCAAACAAACAAAATTATTATAATTAAGAATTAAATTGAATTAAAAGTTCAAAATAGAAAAATATTAAATTGAGAATTAAAAATCTCAAGCATTCGCTGATAAACTTGTTTTATGTTCAAAACCAGGAGAAGTGCAAAATTTCAAAATTGTATTTCATGATTGACATTAAAAGCCTTATTCAATACAATGTGCTTAAAACCAAAAATTTTTTAATTTAATTTAATTTTAACATAAATTAATTTTCCACTCCCCCATATAATTTATCTGCCCCCTTTAATTCATATGTCCTGTCAGAAATTGTGGAATTCAGAAAACGATGAAGGTTGCCCTAATAACAATAACAGTTATTCTCAAAAGTTACTCAACTGCATTTATTTTTCAAGAAATAGCTTTCTCACACTATATTTCCAACTTTTATATTTCCAGGTGATTCAATTTCACGATTTCAAAAAGCATATTTTTCCACCTTGCGCAAGGGACCTTCAAAACAATCACCATTTCCACCCCTTCGAGTGCAATAACGAAGACAGTTATCTTACATTTGGTTTCTCGTAATGATTATTCTCTGGGAGACAACGAAAGAGATCGCCCACGTTGAAGAAAAAATGGGAGTATATGGGTACGATTCGAGGTGATCCTCCCACCAAATTTTCACTCTCCCCATTTAATCTTCACTTCTATCGATATTTCGCACATTATTCTTATTTATTAATCCTGGACACTCCCATGCATCATTATATTTTGGTCAGTTTTTCTAAAGTGTGAACTTTTCTTTCCTCACCTGAAAATTTAGAGTCCACTCGATCGGCTTTGTTTTGGGAGGATTGGGGTTGGTACCTGAGAGTTATTATTGCGCGACTGGGTGAGAATTTTAGGTTTGAGACTTTCCCTCAAGAAAGTGGCAAGTGGCAAAAGTGGAAGCCCGTTAATTGCTCATTAAGTTCTTAAGCTTCTATTTCCAATTCGACAGTTTAGTGAACCAATTTAAGTGTCGAGGAATTTGGTCCAAATCTGCTAGTTTTGCCACCTCAGAAAAATAATCTGTTTTGTTTTGTGTAATAATAGAATTAGTTTGTAATTAGGAGGCAGGCTTTCTAAAAATAGGATAGTAATGAAGATCAAAATTTAGAGATTGGGCCATTTTTAATTTAAAGAATTCAAAAATCAACAACTTTAAGCTTAAAGTCTTCCAGGGTGGACGTAGGTTGGCGAAAACCTAGAAATCAGGGAAAAGTCAGCGATTTAAACAAAATCTGACCAAAGTCAGGGAATTTCTATAAAAGGAAAATTAAATAATTGTCAATGATAATAAATGTGAAATTTTAAAAATTATATTTAAAATTATTTTACTCGGTTTATAAAACGTTATATGTTAAAAATAATATTCTTGTTAGTAATTTATTTTCTTTATATTTATATTTTGTCTTTTTCAGTTGCTACCTTTCCACGAATATATTTTGAGCCAAAATTTTATTATTTTTTTGGAAAAGCAAATATTTTAGTAGCTTTTTGTTGAAAATTCATATTTTGGTATTGAAAGTTCAACTAAAATCTTTCTTGGTTGAAAATTTAATTATATTGAAGGTTTAACCACTTTGTTGAAAAAATCATTTTTTTTATTCAAGATTTATTATTTTAGCTAAAAATTCATCACTTTTGGTTGAATTTCTTGGTTGGTAGAATTTAATATTTTTAACTCAAAGTTTAACTATTAAGTTGAAGATTTATCATTTTTGTTCAAACTTTATCTCTTTGGTTGAACCATTTTGTTTAAGAGTTCTTTTTTTTGTCAAAAATTAATTTTTTTGTTGAAAATTTATCGTTTTGTTTGAGAAAGTCAATAAGTTAAAAAATAATTTTTTCTTTGTTTGAAATTATTTTTTTAACTGAAAATGTACAGTTTCCATTTTTTTTTTTGAGAATTGATATTTTTGAATTCAAAAATTTTATTTTTTAGGTTAAAAATGTAACGGTTTTACAGAAGATTCGTCCTTTAGATTAAAACTTTAATTATTTCTATGTATTTTTTTTAATGTGTATACTGAAAAATCTTTATTTGTTGAAAAATCGTTTTTTTTTGGTTGGAAAACTCAATATCTGGGTTATAAATTAAACTCCTTTTTTTAAATTCATTTTTTGTTAAAGACCTATCAATTTAGTTAAAAACTCATCTCTTTAATTTAAAATTAAACTATCTTGTTAAAAATTCGTCTTTTCGGTAAAAAATTAATATTTTCTGGTTAAAAATTCAACTGTTTTATACAAAGTTCGTCTTTTTGGTTCAAAATTTGTATTTTTGTTTGAAAGTTGAATTACTTTATTGGAAATTCAGTTTTTTGGTGCAGATATATCATTTTAGTTGCAAATTTATCTCTTTTTTATTATAAAATTCAACTATTAATTTGGAAATTAATAGATTTGGTTTAAAATTCATTCTTTTTCTTGTCAAAGTTCATCTTTTTGGTTGAAAATTCGTGTTTATGGTTTGGAAATTCATCTCTTTCGGCAGAAATTTTATCTTTTTTGTTGAACTATCAACTGTTATATTTTTTATTGAGAATTCATCTTTTTAGGTTGGAAATTCCACTATTTGACTGAAAATTCAACTCTTTTGTTGAAAATCCGACTATTTTTTGTAAGATTCGTTAATTTTTATTTTAGCTTTAATATTTAACTATTTTTGATTGAAGTTTAATCTTCTTTGTTTGAAAATTTAACTATTGGATTAAAAATTTATCTTATCAGGTTGAAACTTCAAGTAGTTGGTTAAAAATTGAACTATTTTGTTGAAAATTTAATTATTTTGTTGAAAATGTAAAAATTTTGTAGAAAAGTAAACTTTTCAGTCGAAAATTCAACTGTTTTGTTGAACATTTTTTTATTTGGACAGAACATTGAAAATTCATATTTTTTTGTTAAAAATGCAATTTTTTTTGGTTGAAGTTCAATCTTTTTTTATTGAAAATTCAACTCTTAGGTTAAAAATGCAACAATTTTGTTATAAATTTAGTTATTTTGCTGAAAAATTAACAACTTTGTTGAAAGTCATCATTTTTCGAGTAATGTTCCGTTTTTTTTTTGAAAATTTGTCCTTTTGAAATGAAAATTCATCTTTTCTGGCATTTGAATACTAATAGGCAGGGCAAATGAAAAATTTTTCAGAGAAAAAACAGGTAAAATTCAGTAAATTTAAAAAATTAAGTTTTGCGGTCACCCTTTTTATAAGCCTTTCCATAAGAAAGTGTCTAGTTGGTAGGAAAGTTTTTTTAGATTATTTTGGTTTGCCGATATCCATTCATAACCTAATCTCTTGAAATATACTTGAATATAACGAAGTTATAACTGAGAATGTGTCGGATTAAAATCCAGTCTTCAAAGACCCTTTGATCTAATACGGATTAGTAGCAAAAGACGCTAATAGTAATCCTAAAATTTAATAATATTTTATCGGTTTTCAAAAACTTCCACTTGCTGATTTTTCCACGAGAGTCTTATGAGATAAAAAGAGAAAAAATAATTTACTTTTTTATTTTTACAGATATGAAAAATTCATCTTTTATATATTAAAGATGCCTGACTTCCAATGTTCCAATTACTCCACTATTGTTTCTTCATTTTCAATTTTTAATTATTTAAAATTATTATTATTATATATTATATTATATATTATATTATTATATATTAAAAATGGTTCATTTTCTCTCACTAGACTTTCACCAGCATCGGCGTTGTCTTAATTAAAATTCTAAAGTGACTTTAAGTTTTCGAAAAGAATTATAATAATACTCAATTGCGGCATGGAATTTCAGTAAAGAAATATAATTTTGAGTTTTGGACAGGGAATTTTCGTGAAAAATGATAATTTGCACTTTTGAAGAAGGTATTCCTGTCAAGAATTTTAATATTGACTTTCGATGCGAAAATTTGGTAAAAATACTATAATTCTGACTTTGGGTTATGCAATTTCCGCAAAGAATTAGAATGTTGACTTTGTGACAGGGAATTTTCATTTTCATTTTAGCTTCACTTTCGAACAGGAAATTTCGTTTATTATTATAATTCTTACTTTGAGACGAAAAGCTTCCATAAAGAATTGTAATTTGACTTGAAACAGGGAATTTTTCACATGTAACGGGAATTTTGTAAAATAATTTTTACTCTGATTTAGAAGAAGGAAATTAAACAAAATTCCATGTTTCAAGTCAGAATTCGTCAGAATTTGAAATTTTGTAAATGAATTACATTTTCTCTTGGTGTGTGAAATTTTCTAAACGAAATTATATTTGTTAGTTTGGGCGGGGAATAAATAAATACATTTTTTCAAAAATTCCCTTGAAGAATTA
Source organism: Andricus coriarius (assembly GCA_932066315.1). NCBI lineage: Eukaryota > Metazoa > Arthropoda > Insecta > Hymenoptera > Cynipidae > Andricus > Andricus coriarius. The sequence goes on along the minus strand of CAKNWT010314067.1, from coordinate 2,571 downwards.
AATATTTGACTTTGGAACAAGGAATTTTGTAAACAATTATAATTTTTTCCTTGAACAGAGGATTTTTGACATGGTACTTGAAATTTTTGTTTATAATAATAATTCTGATTTATAAACAGTGAATTTACAAAAAAATCCCTATTCCAAGTCAGAATTCGTCAGATTTTGATCATTGTTTCAAATCAAAATTTGTTTGGATTTAAACATTCTTTTTTTGCAAATAAGAATTTACCAGAATTTAAAACTTTTTTCTTAAAAATTTTAGAAAAAGGAAATTACTTTATTTCTGAATTTTAATGAAAAGTGTTGTAAATAAATAAAATTCTGACTTGGATCATGTCATTTTCGGAAATAAATGTAATTTGTGAATTGAGACAAGGAATTTCCGGAAAGAATGATCATATTTAGACTTTGAGACAGGGAATTTCCGTAAAGAATGATAATCTTCATTTTCAAATAGGTAATTTCTGTAAAACATTATAATTTTTGGATTGGGACAGAGGATTTCCATGAAATATAATTTATACTTAGAACAGAGAATTTTTACATGAAACTTGAATTTTTTTAAATAATTTTAATTCTGATGTAGAAGAAGGGAATTAAAAATACCTGTGTTCAATTTCAGAACTATAAATTATTTCCAAAATTCCCTGTTCGAAATAAGATATCTTTTCAATCTTTTAAAATGTTTAGAAATCTCTTGATGTCTTTGAAATTGACCAGGATAAATTAAAAATTGACCGAGAGAAAACCAGGAAATGACTTCGAATTTAAAATCGTTCATCGGGTAGACACCCCGGTACCGCTTTAGAAATAATTTTCCCTATAAGATTCGATTCTGATTAAAAACAATTTGTAAGAGTATAAGACATTTTCCGAATCGATCAATCGCCGATTATGAATATACGATAAAAAATGGTAGAACAAAAGAAGATATATTTATTAAGATAATTGCAGTTTAAGTAACAGTTATTAATATTTAGAGCCTACCGTCCCGCCAAGTGTGGTAGGTCGGTACAAGACAGATCCTTTTTCAGCTGACTTATGTGAGCCTCCGAAGAACATCAGAACATGATGAATGGTTGTAGCTAATGCCCACTGATCCTCTCGTTTCGGTGGACTTTATTGATGTATATCAAAAGAGCGTGGATTTCAGGTCCAGACCCAGAATCCCTAAATAGGAGGGGCTGTATATTAAATATCTAGAGTAAAATAACACAATAATATAGAATCTCTTGGCTCATATTCTCATCTTTTTTTTTTTTAAATTAATATACCAATTTTCGATAACAAATATTTAAGTAATACAAAATTATTTTGACACCATAATCAATTTGAGATATCCGAATTAAAAATCTGGCTGAAAATGTCTCTCGCAAATGAGAAATTTCAAAATAACGAAACTATGTGTGATTGAAGCCCTCTCGAAGAGGAATAAAATCATTCCCAATCAGGTTTTTTGAGATCGCGTTTTGAAGTTATTCACAAATAACCTAAATACAAAGATTCCCAGGCGAATCGCTGGAACTGAAATCATTATAAATAAACTAAACAATGTAAAAATAAAATATATTTTATGTTCATACGTTACAGCTAATTCTTCTCTCTTTCCTTATTATTATTTCTTTGCTTAATTCAATACAAAGGTATTTTAATATGCGTTTATTGTGCAGTAGACTGATTTAGTCTTGTACGAATTTTAGTGTAGCATACTGAGGGATTTTTTTTTTTGAGACTATTGAGAACTCATACATAATGAAAGCTATTAAATATTTAATTTATTTAAATTAATTTATATTTATTTTATTATAAATATATCA
>CAKNWT010314047.1:513-27638 GCA_932066315.1 Andricus coriarius | reverse complement strand
ATGGTGAGAGGCAAGGGGACTCACCGAAATTAAGCACCCCGAAGGGAATAGACAACTACTACGTCCGCGTCGTTATTCCTGGGTAGAGCTAAAAGTAATGTCAACAATTTCATTTTTCGCAATTGCAGCGCCATCTATCGCGAATCGAAACAAATTTTCCGAATAAAACTTACGTATTTCGTAAAGGAGAATCTGAATCTGTGATAAAAAATTGGGGTTGCCATTTGAAATTACAAAGTTACCCCCACCCCTGCCTCCTGTGGGGGTGGGGGTGGGGTAAATTTTAACAAATCTTTTTTCCCCCTCGAAAATAAAAAGTTTTTATTCCAGACATTTTTTCCGTAGGATGCGTATTTTTTGAGATATTTCGTTGTCTCAAGTTAAAAAAAACACCCTGTATATTTGCTTCCTTATACAGAGATGTTTTACACCATGGAATCAAAAAATTACAGTTTCAATATTCGTTTATGGTACTTATCTTATCTGACTAATTTCAAACTGGTATAAAAGGTAGCTTTGTTGTAGTGATTTACGATGAACCGAATTGGTATTTCTAGAAAGTTAGAGTCCTTCAATAAAGGGTGGTTCGTTAATAGGTCAATCGATGCGTCTCGAAGACGTGAACAAATACTTCATATACAATAGTTGTATTTGTGATATCAACAAAATTTTCCTCATATAAATAAGCCAAACAATTTTATAGAAACCCTCCGTTAGACGCAACCCTAAAACTTCCTAGTTTAGACGCAATGTGCCTGACAGGCCACCTGTATTCATTCGAGAAGCACATCAGAAATAATTGTTATAGAAAGTTATCTTAAGGTTTTTGGGGACGCTGATTACGATTCTGATGTTAAAATTGCAAAATTTAAAATGGTAGATCCAATATGGCGACTATTGAAAGGCAGAATCGCAGAATTAGCGATTTTTTTTAACTCATCCGAAACTTGATGTACGGGTGTTTTTCGGGTCGCTCATTACGATATTCTGACGTTACAATGACAAAACTTAAAATGGTGGATCCAATATAGCGACTATGGAAAGGCAGAATCACCGAATTTTCGGTTTTTTTAATTGGACAAAATATAGGGGGTTTTCACGTTAAAAAAATTGTGGATTAAATATTGCGACGTTACAGTCTAAATTCACATTTTGTTCGTTGTTCATAAACACTAACAGTCATATTGCATCCGCCTTTTTGTTTTTTGTAAAAATTACGACAAATATGTTATCATCGACTCATGAAACTCCAGTATGAGATTGTCATCGAAATCGAATAAGTTATTTATACAAGCGTCCGCCATATTGCATCCGCCATTTTGGTTTTTTGTGGAATCGACATCAAATTCTTTATCGGCAACCCAAAAAACCCTTGAGAATAAAATTTCAAGCATACATTATGAAAGCTTCTCTTTTTGCTAATTTGTTGGCGACTTGGTCCGCTTGAGTGCAGGGAACCTGGCAGGTTTGAAGGATCATAGTCACATTTTACGTAGTCCGCCATAAAAATTATTAGAGGGTTTCGAAAGAGCTCATATTCATTAACGAATACGAGGAAGGTCAAGCCCATGTGCGCTCTGTAGTAGGAGAGATGAGCGAAAACAGCTTCACGTGGCCTGTCAGGCCGTTTGCGTCTAACGGAGGGTTAAAAAATGATATTGGTGGATCATGGAAGGTCACGCAAGATTCGTCAATAGATCAAGCTATGCGTCGCGAGATCACGCACAAATATATCAGATACAGTACAGTTATATTTCCAATATTAGAAAAGTTTTCCTCATATAAACAAGTTAAACATTTTTTTAATGTTTATAAACGCCATAAAGTCACTTCTAATTGGCAGATCTAGTTCCAAATCTTATTAGAACTGGACGTCAATTAGAGCTACAATTCATCTGAATTTCATGATCATAGTTCTGTCACTTTTCGAGATATGGTAAATAGAAAAAAGTTACAAACACATACATTTTTTAATAATTGCATTTTTAAGCTCATGGGGCCAAATTATATCGAATTATGTCAAAAAAATAGAATTGAAAATTTAGGTAATTTCAACACTATAAGTGTTGTGAGAGATCTCGTAAATTAAGGGATAGTAGGGATTTTGGATAGTCAAGAATGGGGAAGTCAGAGAGAGAAAAAAATGTATATTTAATTTGGGTTTATTCCTAGCCTTACAATGGAGAGGGGGACTTGCTGACACCAAGCGCTGTTGAATCTCGACGACTTGGCCCAAGAGCAGGTGGTGAGGTTGCCGGATGGCGTCAGGATAATTTTTGGTGGATTTCTGGGGGCGCGATGGTGTTGGTTGGAGAACCAATCGGTGTCATTATAGTTCCTAAAGGGGATGGGTGTCACTGAAGTAACGAATTGGTAAGCGGTGTATGTAGCTCTATGCATCTCACTATGTGTGGATGAACCTTCAAGCATTCCATCAGACCGATGATAAGTCTATGAGAGGTTGCATCGAAAGCTTTCCGGTAGTCAATCCAGGCCATTGACAGGACGAGCTCATGGGCTACTGCGTCTTTACAGAAGCACCTATCAATTAGCAGGTACTCTCGGCATGCTGCTACAAATTTTGTCGAGCCACGTTGTTTGTACATCTCTCCCCACACAGGCTCAATTCTGCGGACAATCGCGTTGTTGAGGATAGCTGTAAAGATCTTATACAGCGTGTAACAAGTTATTGGCCAGTAAGTTTCAGGGATGAACAAGGATCGCTTTTCTTCGGTGGGAGTATAGTGCATCTTAACGCCAGCTGCTGCGGAATGGGCGCCTCCTACTTTTAATCCAGAAGTTCTTGATACCATCCGGACCACCAGCGGAAAAGTGGTTCGTGCCCCTAAGTGCTTTTTCACCTCTTCGGAAGTGATTGATGGACATTCCTCCTCAGGTTTATGAGGTTGTCGCAAAACTCCTTGATGCGGATGATATTATTAGTATCTTCTTTCAACTTTAGTATTTTCGAGATGTTGTATACCTCTCTTCAAAAAGTGTGTACTTCGTTGGGCTTGGGTGGATTTTTGACAGAAACAGGGAGATCGCTGAAGAGGCGCGATGGGTCATCCAGAAACTGTTGATTGTGTGATTGTAGATCCTCAGTTCGTGGGCGAACTTTCGAACCCTTTCCGTGAACGGTCTACCAGATGTTATGTAGTCAATAACACACTGAATACGAGACACGTTCTGTCCTGCTCATGCAATCTTCATGTTCAGTGGATGCAAGCGTCTTTTGGTCTTTTTATACATCGTCGACTTTAGCCTTTGATTAGAATCAGCCAAAGCTCTCGCAGCACCATAAACTGAACAATTGATGGTCCAGAGTTGGCCAGATCTTGGGGCTTAGAAGGAACCTTGATGTCAATGTTCCTCCTTGTCCTGAAATGATCATCATCTCTCAGAAGGTGCCTGCTTTCCGCGGTTGGTCTTAATGTCGTTTCCTCCTCTTCGTCTGAAGCTTGTTCATACAGCGGTTGGGGAAACGCTCCGCGTACATATCCATCTTTCCGGAGGTAGCCGGCTTGATTTCGCAGACTAATGCGAACCGTGCTGAAGCTCTATGTGTTTCTGGCACCACAGAGAGTACATACGCGACATAAAGCCTCCGTGAACAGGGACAATGCTGGCATCGTTGTTGTCTAGCAAGTAATCCTTGAGTTGATTCGTCCACTTAATGTGGGCGTTTCGCCGTCGTGCTTTCATCTAAATTATTATCAACACACCGAACTCTAGGGTGATTGGCACTGTTTGACAACCCATTGTCGGGTGCTCTGCGCGTTCTATCGTTCTGAACCGCATCTAAAACTTTTTGGTGGTATCATTGTTGGTCGCACGAGCAGCTAGGGAAAGGGTTCGTCCGCTTTTGTACAGCCCCATTTGCAAAGATAAGGATCCACACTATGAGAGGTCGCCCGGTATCCCAGAGCAACCGTTTAAGACAGCTCTCACAAGTGCCACTCAGCTTTCGGCACGCGACTGCTTATTAATTATTCTAACAATATTCAGCAAAAAACCTTGGTGCATGGACCCTTCGGTTCGATTCCACAGAAATCGAAACCAAATACTCTTAGTGCCGCATTGTGCCTTTGGATATATGTGGTTCCCGCATGAGTTGGACAACTTAAGTCGGTTCCAAACGTATAGGCCCCTCACTTTTTTTGCTTGTAGCTCGCACAAAAAAAATCTCTGAAATATCTAATAAAAAGCATCTGAAAGCTTAAAGTCTTTCGAATTAAGCGATATGTTCACTTTTGTCCTAAAAAATTGTTTGCAATAGTTAGAGGGCAAAACGCCCTAAATAACAGGGTTTTTCGGCCTCCTTTTCAAGGGTCGACTTTGACCTGTTCCCAGAAGGAGGGCGACGTTAGGTAGATCCTAAAAAAATTCACAGATATTCTTTGAACATTTCTGAATACAATGCATTATTCAAAATGCTAAAATATGCAATAGTTCACATCATACGGTGGTTCATTTACAAAAACTTCATCCTGCGAACGAATGAAGATAGGAAGACGCTTAATGGCTCTAAATGTGGAGTTTTGTCATGCGATTTCAGTGCAATAATTAAATTGATGATAAAGTAATTCTTACTCAAGAGATATAATTTTGAATATCTCTGAATTTAATCAGTCTGGGCGCGTGACCCACACAGCGAGACAAGTGGCAGCAAGAAAGTACCTTTTCTATGACAATAGTCATTCCAAATGGCCGAAACAGATGTGGCTGAACGAAGCAGGGCCGTTTCAACGTCTTGAAGATGCTTTGCTTCTGGAATTACTATTGTCATCGAAAGGGTACAAAACTCCACATTTGGAGCCATTAAGCGGCTTCCTATCTTCATTCGTTCGCAAGATAAAGTTTTTGTAAATAAACCGTCGTATTAAGTAAACTATTGCATATTTTAGCATTGTGAAGAATGCATTGTATTCAGAAATGTTCAAAGAATATCTGTGCATTTTTTCGGATTTTTCCTATCAGATTTTTCTCTTTCTGGGAACAGGTCTAAGTCGACCCTTGAAAAAGGAGGCCGAAAAACCCTGTTTTTTGGGGCGTTTTGCCCTCTGACTATTGCAAACAATTTTTTAGGACAAAAGTAAACATATCGCTGCATTCGGAAGACTTTGAGCTTTCAGATGCTTTTTATTAGATATTTCAGAGATTTTTTTTTGTGCGAGTTGCAAGCAAAAAAAGTGAGGGGCATACCTTTGGAACCGACTTTAGGTAGTATGTGTCCTAGATGCTCAGGGTGTGCATGACACGCTCTGCAGCTATCATCGGGAATGTCTTGACTCAAAATGTGGCTACGGTATGCTAAAGTGGAAATGTCACCGTCTTGACACGCCAAAATAAAACCCTCCGTACCCGACTTCAATCCGGGTGATTTGAGAAAAGCAAACGTTAGCTCATACGACATCGACTGATCCTCAACATTTTTGTGGAAGTTGCCGTGCATCCTCTTGTCGCGGAGCTGTTCGCGGAAGTTTTCCTTCTGTGATTTCTTAATCCGAGCCTTCAGTATTGAGTACTCGAGATATATAAGATTTGATACATTTTGCTCACCCCTGATATTGAAGACAAGACTAAGTGTTTCAGCAGCCTCTTCCGCTGCTTGGTATAAAAGCGCTCCTTTGCCCACTTCTTCGCGCTTTCTGATCATTTTAAGAAGAGGGTCTCATCCATTTGCGACTAGATGTGCTGTACCCAGAATAATCCTGTTGTGAAGACATTCAAGATTCAGTATTCCGCGACGACCTTAACGGCGTGACATGTAAAATCGCAGACATGGTTTTGCTCATGTGCATAACCTTTCAGGACCCAATTTCGAGGGATCTGAGCTCATCCTTCGTCCATGCAACCACTCCAAATGAATAGAGTACTATCGGGACGGCAAGCATTTTTGTTGCAGGTACTTTGTTCCTCGCCGACAGTTCGGCAGTACTAATCCGTCAGATATGACATTTGTATCTTCTTCGGAGAGCACCCTATGTAGATGATACGTCCTGAATGCGGCTCTGTGGCACGCCCATGTATATATAGGTCTCTCCAACGATTTTTCCGCGCTTCAAATAAACCTTGGCACATTTTTCTAATCCAAATTCCATTCTAATCTGCTAAATATATTTCTCAACTATCTCTAGAGCTAGATTTAGTTGCTCTTTATTTTTAGCATAGATCTTAAGATTATCCATGTAAAATACATGAGTGGCCTTATGCTTTCGATATCCAGGTTTCCCGGAGAAGTACCCTCATTAATCGCAAATTGCGAGAGATAGTAGGAATAGTGGGAGGCAAAACAGGAGAGGACTCATGGTATCGCCCTGAAAGACACCTCTCCGAAAGGTGACGTTCTTAAATGCCACTCGATGTTTTCCAGATGAGATAGTAAATCTGATTTTCCAAAGTGGCACCAATCTCTCATAGGGCCCTGGGACTAGGAGAATGGAGCGATAAATGGGGGAAAGTGCTATATGCGGGGGCGTTATATCAACGGGTGGCACAAAATGATTGCTTCTCGATTTTTCAATATTTGCAACTGGAACATGTTCCACATGAAGCCAAATAATTGCCATTTTTTACAGTTGTAAAATACTATTAAGAGGTGCCTTCAAGCTTCTTAATTTCTTATGCGCATTAACATAGACAAACTAACATTTGTCTCTGTGCTTAAATTGAACATATAAATGATTCAAAGAATTTAATGAAATGTCCAAACTTATTATGCAGTAATGAAGAAAGCTTTTTTTTAAATAAATGTAGGGTAAACAGATATACGGCCGACATCCGTCTAGCGAAAGACATTGTCAGGTAAAAATTCTTTGATTAAAATTACGGGGATTTAAAGTAGATAATTGTACATGCGTTAATACTCTATTATCCATGTTATTTGTATTTCGATATTTTTTAACACTAGAAGTACCGGGAGGGGTCAATTGACCCCTTTCGATTTTTAAAGTGATAAATCTCCGCAGCCGTTGCTTGCAGCGAGATGGCGTTTTGTGACTTTTAATTATTTATAAATAGGAGTATTTGACGATTTTTTCGGAAATATTGGATGCGCACTTAAAACAAAAATTGACTTTATATAGTCGGTTACCGGCAGGGGTCAATTGATCCCTATAGCGTTTTGTCTGGTATTTTATTACTTTTTTCCACTTCTTCGAAGCATTTCTGATTTATATCGCTTCTATAACGTCTGTTTGATATTTCTAATCCTCAATACTATTACTGCTGTTCTATTTAACAGGAAATAGATGATATACTACCTGCTGGAGTTTGTATTTATGGCCGGTTCTTCTTTTACTCTGCTTCAAAACATTTTCGGACTATCAGTTCTACTACCGGTGTATAACGTTCTACGTTTATAGTAAATCGCTAGAAATAACCTCATTTCGACTGTCCCGAACAATAAGTCACTAACCAATTTTTTCGAAAACAGATCGTATGAACTGTATTATGCTTCGCTAGCGTATCGTATCTCCATTTAAAAATACATAGAGATACGACACTCTAGCGAAGTAAAATACAGTTGATACACTATGAGTACGGAAAACTTTGTTAGTGACTTATTTTTCGGGACAGTCGATTTGCAGTAAGTTGAAATTTACGGCGTATACTCGGATCGGGGAGCACAGCGGCACCAAACGCTTTAGCTTGCTGTTGCAGTAGCAGCAGAAGCGAAGTCGGTATGACTACGCTGGGGTACGCATTTTCACTCCTTTGTTGTACTTTTTCAGAACTCACCACTCTTCTTGACTTATATTGACGATGTAGTATGAATATAGCATACTTCTATCATTATCTTTTGACGGTAGAAACTGTTTAAAATCATTGTTTGACACCCAACGCAGGTAGGGGTCAATTGACCACTCGTGGTAACCAAAGGTGGCAGAGAATCCCGGTACTTCTAGTGTTAAGTAAATTACTGAATTTATATCCATTAAATAATACTTTTTGCTGTCACCTTGTAGTACTTTCAGAGCTTACTTAATTATGTGAACAACGCACTTTTATTATTGATATCCATGTTCTGATAATTGCTGTTTGTTTTCTTCATTCCTAGGAAAACGCTTTCTATGAATCTTTAATGTCCATTATCCATTAAATTGGGTTTGGATTTCCAAACCTCAAAAATCAACATCCGACACCCCAGAATGGATTTGGCAATTTCGTGAACTGATCAACTTTATAAAATAAATGTAACAAGAATTTGGCAAATAAGAATTATATTACTGGGTACTGTCGGAAAACGGTAAAAATATCGCTTTCACATGAATATATCTTCGTTACCAAACAAAAATTTATACATTAATATTCTTTTTTTTCTAAAAAATTTCTTCAAGGTTTCAGTCGGTAATACCCCTGTTTACCCTATTCAGAAAAATTGTATTATGATTATTCATTAAGCCTTAAATATGCCGGTGTTTGCTTCAAATCATCATTTTCATGAGCCTATTCTAGGCCCTAAATATAGTTTATTTTCGCTGAAAATTACAACAGTTTTATTAATTGATGTTATGGTTTTGTGACTAGCGAAATGTAGTAAATAACATGATGCTAATGTTTTTTGTCTACATGGGCTAAAATAAACATTTTTTGAATATTGATTATTAATTTTATAAGTTGTGAAAAAGTCTCTCTAGCTTCGCTGGGAAGCGAACCCAGGTAACTCATTAAACTTGTAAATTAATTGTAATCATCTAACACATGAGAGTGATATTATTAATTGATGTTATGGGTTTTTTGACCAGCGAAATGTAGTAAATATAATGAGGTTAATGTTTTTTGTCTACATGTTCTAAAATCAATATTTTTTTAATATTCATGATTATTTTTATAAGTTGTGAAAGACCTGGGTTCGGACCCCAGTGGAGCTAGAGAGACTTTTCTCACAACTTATGAAATTAATAATCACTATTCAAAAAAATATTGAATTTACACCACGTAGACGTTTTTAAAATAAACCTTGGCACATTTTTCTAATCCAAATTCCATTCTAATCTGCTAAATATATTTCTCAACAATCTCTAGAGCTAGATTTAGTTGCTCCACGACCACGTTTTGTTTATCAGAATTTCAGAAATCAACCTCTTAAAAATCGTCTAATGTCAGTTTTAATATTAATAAGATTATTAGTAAAAACCAGATATTATTCGTCGTAGACGAATACAGATAGAAGCCATAGTTAAATTTTAATTGACAGTCCGAATAACTTGAACCCAAGGAAATAATATTTGGGGTAGGTACCTCTCCCACTTCCCTATAATCCACTGACTGTATAAAGGCGTCAAGGAATAGTTATCGTTTCCTCAGAAGATTGACGATTTTATAATCTCTGCTCAATTTTCTAACCGAAAACTTTGACAGCGTGGAGTCAACTGTAATAGTATATTGCATTACAAGTGGTAGGCGACGGCCTTTTCGTGACAAGTGCAGTGTTTTTAGGACGAGTCGTAGGTAAGGGTACTGAAGGTGCCCGAACCGAAGACGAGTCAAAAAACACTGCACGAGTCAAGAAAAGGGCCTACCACGAGACATGCACGATACTTTTTACAACAAGATCATGAAAAAAGCGTGAAAAAAACTCTACCTGATCAAAGTCGCCGGGGGGGGGGGTCCAGGGCCCCGCCGGGGTGGGGGCGCAGGGGGCGAAGCCCCCCAACTGGAAAAAAACCAATCACATTGATTTAACTTGTAAAGAAAACCGAACACACGCGTGACTGGATTCAGAAATAAGGTTATAAAAGCCAGTAGCCTCTCCGCCGTTAGGTGTGCTATAGTTGCTCAAGTCAAATTTGCGGGTAAATTTAAATTGTATAAATGAAAAATTACTTTTTTAATACAAATTACTAATAAAAATTTATAGTTTGCTCATTAAGAAATGTTATCAATTTGAAAAGACAAAATTTAATATTTTAAGTACTGATTAGTTTTTATAGCGTATATATTTCTGCATGGTAAGTCGCGAGACGAGGGCGCTTCAGTTGTCGCTGAAAACATCGACCTATTTCCGTCTTTATCTAACTATCTTCCTTTCACTTATTGTGAAAATGTGGAATGCTTACGAAAAGAGGCCTTTTCGTAAGCATTCCTCATTTCGTACGTTCTTTATTCGTATCGCTCGAAATGCGCCACATTACACACAGATCATAAGTACGAAAACACGCCATTTTCATGATAGTGTTGTAAAAATATTATTTTAAAATTTAAAAAAATGGCAATTACTTTTCTTTATGAGGAACAAGTTTCCAGTCTCAAATATTCAAAAAACCAAAACCGATTATTTTGGACCAGCCTATAGTTAAAATTTATAGTTAAAATTTTGTTATAAGGACAACCGCAGGATTTAACAAGGACCGGGTGCCATTCCAGAGAATGGCACCCTCTCACGGCGAACTGCGAAAACATTTCAGCTGTAACCACGACTCACGACCGTGAGATAGGGGGTTATAGTCTGCGACGGGCTTAATATGACGATCTGGCAAAAGTCTCGTGCACCTTGAGGACACGGAGAGATCCAAGGACGACGGATTTCTGCATTTTCCCCGCAAGTGTTTCGGCATTACGTTGACACGCAGGTCAATGGCAGGGCAACTTACTTAACAGAATATTCTGGGCACAACCCTCGCGACTCCCTTATAAGTTAAAAAAACGTACATGATTCGTTTGGCGAAGTCTCGGAGAACTATATCAGGCCTCGAGTGCGTGATAGAAACAATTTTGGAGAATATGTAGTTCTAGTATATTCGGCGATTCTCATTCTCAACAATTGACTCTATTTAACTAAAAGCGTTTGGTGGCACGGTATCAGGGCTAATTCCGTAAGAGTGACAGAGATGGTAATAAAGTACTCTTAGTGCCGCATTGTGCATTGGATGTACATCGTTTCCGCGAGAGGCAGACCATAAGATAGTATGTGTCCTAGGTGATCGGGGTGCTCATGACACGCTCTGCAGCTATCATCGGAATAGCTTGGCTAAAATGAAGCAACGGTATGCTAAAGTAGTAATAACATCCAGTGCTCCCACCGATGGCCCGGTGCACTACTGCGCTTGCGTCAAGCAGAGCCTTGTCATTGGTGAAAAAAAAGAGATTCTAGAGAATAGCTAATCATTCTCTTCTATCCAGCAATGAGAAATTCATCTTTACGCATCCGCAGTACTGCCCCGGGCCCTCGTTGAGAGCACTGATAACATCGTGTTAGCGCGCCAAGACAAAATCCTTCATTCCTGACTTCAATCCAGGTGCTCTAAGGAAAACAAACGTTAGCTCAAACGACATCGACTGATCCTTCACATTTCTGTAGAAGATGACATACATCCTGCTTTGTCGAGGATGCTGTTGGTGAAAGTTTTTCTCCTGTGGTTTCATTATCTGGGCATTCAGGAGTGAGTACTTAAATTGGATAAGGTTTGTTGCATTTTGCTCACCTCTGATGTTGAAGTCAAGGCCAAGTTTCAACAGTTATCTCCGCTGTTTTGTACTATATGGGCTGCAAGCTTTTCTTCGTGGGTACAATTTTGTGAACCAATGTCGAGGGGTCTGAGTTCGTCCTTCGTCCATGGAACCATTCCAAATACATGGAGTAGTACCGGGACGGCAAGCATATTCGCCGGAGATACCTTGTTCCTCGTCGAGAGTTGGGAAGACCAAACCTCTCGGAGTTTATGTCCTGAATGCGGCTCACTGGCACGCCCAGGTATGGGTAGGTCTCTACAGCGCCAAGGTGTTGTATAGCGCTTCTATCGAAAAGCTCAGGGTCCTCGGAAATGCCAGCAAGTCTTCCTCGCTTCAAATGAATCTTGGCGCATATTTCTAAGCGAAACTCCATTCCAATCTTAGGAGTGTCCTTTTTGACAATCCTCAAAGCTAGGTTTAGTGGCTCTGGATTTCTAGCATAGATCTTGAGATGATCCATGTAAAAAACATGAGTGACCTTATGCTTTCAATATTTTCCAGATCAGATAGTAAATCTGGTTTCCAAAAGAAGCATCATTCTCTCCATGCATCTAACTAGTGTGGATTAACCTTCAAGCTTTTCAACAGACAGATGCTAAGTCTATGGGACGTTGAATCGAAAGCTTTCCGTTAGTCAATACAGGACATCGACAGGTAGTACTGGTAGAATGCTGCGTCTTTGCAAACGCATCCGTCGATTAGCAGGTTCTCCCGACATTTTGTTATGCCTTTCTTTAAGCCGCGTTTTTCCTTCATCTCTCGCCACACAGGTCCGATTTTCTGAACCATCCTATCCTTTAGGATGACTGTGAAGATCTTATACAGTATGTTTAGTCAAGTTACTGGCCTCCTATTCTTAGGAGCAGACAGTTTGCCTTTCTTCGCGAGGATTGAAGTTATCTTTTTCCACCAGAAATTCTTGATACCATCTGTTGCCGCAGCGGAATAGCCCATTTATTCTTTTTTCACCTCTTCGATAGTGGTAGGTGAGCATTCCTCCTCAGGTATTACGAGGTCACTGCGCAGCTCCATGAAGCTATTTATGTTCTCTGTGTCTTCATTCAATGGATGCTGGACTTCGTACACATCGCTCCGAAATGACTCAATCTCCTCTGGTTTGGGCGGGTGATCCACCGTAACTGGAGAATTTCGGAAGAGTCGAGATGGGTCAGGGAAAACTGTTGATTTTCTCTGAACCACCTCTCCCTCCAATATAGATTTATCTCTGTCAGCAATGTGCTGCTCGATGGTCAGCAGCTATGACTTGTTGAATGTGTGGTGACGGATCCGTAGTTCGCGCACGAACTGTCGAACCCTGGCGGTGTACTTTCTGCCGTAGGTCAGACTCTTAGGAAAAATCTCCACGAAACGCATCATTCACTTACGCCCGCTCTTTGGGCTGGATGTTGATGTTCCTCCTGGTCCTAAAGCATCGCTCTTCCTTTACTGGATGCCTGCTTGTTCTGCCTGCAGTAGAGTGAGATCAAACAAGAGGAGATTGAGGCATTTTGGAGAGAAGTCTATGAAGTCCAGGATCCACTGAATGAAAAGACAGGGAACATAAATAGCTTAAAGGAGCTGTGCACTGACCTAATAAAACCTGAGGAGGAATGCCCACCTATTAATACCGAAGAGGTGAAATAAGTATTAAGATGCATGAAGAACTATTCCGCTGCGGTACCAGATGGTATAAAGAGCTTCATGTGGAAGAAGATTCCTTCAACCCCCCAGAATTTGGCCCGCATTTTCACCTCATATCTAAAGTCGGAAGATCCTATTCCGGAGTGGCTGGTAGAAGGACGGACAGTGCTCCTCCCGAAAAAGGGCAACCTGTCTGATCCTAACAAGTAAGTAAGTAAGTAAGTATTACAGTCCAATAACTTGCCTACACACTCTGTGTAAGATCCAAGCAGCCAACCTAAATGATGAGATTGTTCGTATAATCGACCCCGTGTGGTGAGAGATGTACGAACAATGCGGCTCAAACAAAGGAGTAGCAGGATTTTGGGGGAACCTGCTCATCGATAGGTGCGTCTGCAAAGACGCAGCATCGTTCCAGCGGTACCTGCTGATGGTCTGGAATTACTACCAGAAAGCTTCGATCCAACATCTCAGAGACTTATCATCTGTTTCACGGAATGCTTGAAGATTCACCAACACATATTGAGATGCATAGAGAGATTCATGCACCGTTAGAAAATCGGATTTACTATCTCTCCTGCAAAACATCGTGCAAAAAATAACAGCGTCACCTTACACAGAGGCATCTTTTATGTCGACATCATCAGTCCTCTTCTCTTTTGCCTCCCACTATTCCCACTATCTCTCGCAATTTGCGTTTTACGAGGGTACTTTTGAGGGCAACCTGGACATCGAAAGCATAAAGTGACTCATGTGTTTTACATGTATGATCTCAAGATCTATGCTAGAAATTCAGAGCAACATTTTGAGCCAAGGCATTCCCGATGACAGCTGCAGAGCGTTTCATGCACAGTTTAGGATGGGCACAAAAAAGTGAATTTCGTGCGATCAATTTTTAATAGAAAAAACTGTTAGTTCTTGATGACCTGAATATATTGTAAAATTTGTTTTTAAATCAATTAATATATTTTATCTCCTCAAGCTTGTTGGAGATGAAAAAAACTTGAATTTACGCGTAAAACATATAAAAAAATGAACTCTTACCGTCACCAATTTTTTTTTATATCATAAAATTACCTCAAGAACAATTGGTATTTTATTCCTGAAAAAAAGAGACGGTTACGTAACGGCCATATTTAAATCAAGAGCCGAGATGCCTCATTTACGAAACAAGGCGAATTTGACTAAAAAATTGTAATAAAAAATTTGTATATGGTTTTTTGTTGAGTAAATTTTGTCTTTTAATTTTCTTTCCTCTGCTGTGTGATTTTTCTAAAAATTTAAGTTTTTATTTTTAAGGCTATTTTTTACTATTAAAACAAAAACTACGCGTCGTATCAACAAATTATTAATGACAAATTTGTAGCTCTTTTCTGTGTGAGCAACTTCTTTTGATTAATTTTTTCATAGCTTGTTTCGTTTGTCCAAAGATTCAATTCCTGTGTTTTTAATTTTATTTTTCACGATTAAAACAAAAACCACGCGTCCTATCAAGAAGTGATCGCTAGCAAATTTGTAGATCATTTTTAAACGCACACTTTTTGTTGATTTTTTTTTTTTCGTACCTTGCGTCGTTTTTCCAAAAACTTAATTTTTTCATTGTTAATGTTATTTTTTACGATTAGCACAAAAACTAACCATCCTATCAAAAAGTAATTAGTGACAAATTTGTAGCTCTTTTTTAATGAACTCATTTGGTCTATTCTTATTATTCGTATCTTGTGACGTTTGTCTAAAAATTCAATTTTTCTATTTTCAATGCAGTTTTTTATGAATAAAACAAAAACTACGCGTCCTATCAATAAGTGATTTGTAACAAATTTGTAGATATTTTTGGAATACACAATTTTCGCCAATTGATCTTCTTTCGTATCTTGTATAGTTTGGCCGCAAATTGGAATTTATGATTTTTTATTATTTTATGTACGGGCAAAATTTAAATTTTTGATTTTACAGAAAAATTCAAAAAATTTTTATAATAATCCTGAAGGGTGTTCAAAATACAACGTTTTTCTTCCTGACATTTTTTCATATATTGCGTTGTTTGACATAAAATGTTCATTTTCGTTTGTTTTTTGGAATTTTATAAATGGGATAACTCCAGTAAATTATTTTTTTATCAAAAAATTCATAAGGATAAATTATTCGTCTTTTTGAGTACTACTAATAACCGTACCGTATCCAAAATGGCTGGCTAACGAAGTTGACCTTCATTTTAGGACTCTTAAATTACACACCCCGAGCACCTAGGACACATACTATCTGGTTTCCAACAATACGGCACCAAGAGTGCTTTATTACCATCTATGTACCTCTTAGGGCATTAGCCCTGATACCGCTCCGCCAAACGCTCCTAGGGAAATAGATATAATTATTCAACATGAAAAGTGCCAAATATACTGGAGTTACATATTCTCGAAAATTGTTTCTGTCGCGCACTCGAGGCCTGGCATAGTTCTCTATTATATATAATTAAATATATAATATAATTAATTATATATAATATAATAAAAATTATATAATTGATTAATAGCCTGAATAGCATCCTTGCGTGTCAACGAAATGTCGAGACACTGGCGGGTAAGAAGAACACTGCAGAAGGCGGTCGTTCTTGGGTTGCTTCGTCTCCTCAGGGTGCACGAGACTTTTCCCTGATCGTCGTATTGAGTCGAAGGCAGATTATAATTACCTATCTCACGGTGCAATTTTCTGGAATGGCACATGCTCCTGTGAAATCAAGCGGCTGTCATTATAAAAAAATATAAACTATATACATTAGGGTGGCCTTTCTTTTACTTTTCTATGTTCTTATCTCTCACACACCAGTTTTGTTCGAATGCCAACAAAAAATCTCTCAATTTTGAGCGAAAATTCGTTGCAAACTATTGGTAACCTCAGAAAGACATAAACTCATTGAGCAGTATAAAAGATCGATATGGTCGAGTACATTTATTGTTCAAACCATTTTTTATTATTTATATGTAACTTTTGACTGGAATGAGTTAGAAAAGTGCAGTTTTTTGGATATTTTTCAACAAAATCAATAGAATTCTTGTATTACTTTAATTCTTACAACTTACCTATATTACTTTAAAAATTTTCAATTTGTTTAAATAATTTCCGTTCATTGCTTGTCAAAAGTACTATTTATTGTTGAACTGTAACTTTTGACTGGAGTAAGGCAGACAAGGGTAGACAAGGCCTATTTTTTATTTTTTTTTTATTCAAATTTTTTTTCTGTGCGTAGTCTTATTGGTGATTATAACTTATATTTTGATCAACAAAATTTGCTTACTTTTTTAATCTCACCTCTCCCTCCATAACTCCCCCAAATATAAAATTTCAAGCTTAGCTTTTAAAGGAATTTTATTTAACATGGGTGCCCATCTATGGTGGTAATATGAACTTGATACATGCAGGGACAACTTTTGCATGCTTATCCCGCTAGGGCCTTTATAAGCGTATTTAGAACACATGTAAAAATTATAATGATTGATCTGTGAGGAAAAACAAAAATTGAAAATAACCTGCATATATACCTGGTTGTGTCATTGGTGGTGTTGGTATAGAATTCGAAACTTTTTGGAAGTTATTTGAGCTAAAGAAACTGTTATTATCCGCTTGAAAAATAGATCGACGATTCAGCTGAGACTGTGAAATATTAGCATTGTCTACGATACATGAACTCGAAGAAGACTGTTGATCTGCATTGTGTGAAGAATTTAAGCTCTTTCGAGAAGAACCTAAAGATAAAAACAAGTATATTCACTAACTGAACTTATTTTTCTGTAAATACGTAAATTCACTATGAATATTAATATATTGTTTCTTTTTCTCAGTTTCGACCTTTTATCAATATTATATACTTTTCCGGAGAGATAGGTCCCAGGCGTAAGTAGATAAATTTTACTTGAAAAATACAGGGTCGAAGGAGAATGTGTGAAGTTAAGGAGTACTTAACAACTGGGATTTTCGAATCCTCCTAGTGTACCCCTCCTCTCACATCCTTCACCCCACCGCTCAATAATTATTATATGTATTTATAATAATTGGAAGGGCAAACATCAAAATATTTATTTCCTCTAAAAATTCAATTTTTACTTTTAAATTGTCATGTGCATTTATCAATTACGCAGTAACTACACTCATTCTGTCAAATTGTGCGTCATTAATGCATTTTTTCTTTGAACACAAATCAAATTAAACGTTTATTGTATAAATAGGAGTCCAGGAAGGGTAACGATTG
The DNA here is from genome assembly GCA_932066315.1 of Andricus coriarius. Lineage (NCBI taxonomy): Eukaryota > Metazoa > Arthropoda > Insecta > Hymenoptera > Cynipidae > Andricus > Andricus coriarius. Next base: position 10,294 of record CAKNWT010314047.1, on the reverse strand, counting down.
ATTTAATATTTAGAAAAATACAGTTGCGAGGTACTATTAGTGTATTCACTATATGTGTATTTACTTGTGCTCATTTTATGAGCATTTTGATTCATCATGGGTATCAAATGAATCTGCTTCCTCATAGAGGGAGGTTTTTCCCAAACTAACGAAAAAATGGATAATTTCGATATTTTTCAAGCTTATGTTTCTGTCTTACTGAAAATCTTATTTTCAGAAAATCAAAGAGCCCAACAAAATGTCAATTGATTTATTCTGTCACAATGAACGTCTTTTTAACTCACGTTAGTGTTATATTTCAAATTAAAGACAACGTTTTCTTCATAGAAAGCATGTTACTTTTTTAAATTACATCAAATGCAGTACTGCTATATTCCCAATATCAAAAAAAAATTCTGTTATAAACAAGGAAAAAAATGTTGTTAAAAGACTTAAAAACGATATTGGTATGTTATGGTAGGTCATGAAAGGTTCTTAATTTGGGCAATCGATGCATCGCGAAGACGCAAACAAATATGTCGGGTACAGAACCGTAGTATTCCTAATATGAACAAAGTTTTTCTCATATAAACAGAATACACAAATTTGTTAAAACTTCATAAATTGGTACTGGTGGGCCATAAAAGGTTAAAAAGTTGTTTAATCGACGCGTCTCAAGGACGCGAACAAATACGATACATATAGAATTTTCGTATTTTCAATATCAAAGCAGTTTTTCTCTTATAAACAGAATAAACCATTTTTTTAAACTTCATAAATCCGTACTGATAGGTCACACAAGTTTCAACAATAGGTCGATCGAGACTCCGTCCCTCAATGTTGGCGGATACGTGGAAGCTGTTTCTATGCACGCGCCGAATAAGTAATTCGCGAAATGGAAGAATCTAGCGTCGTTTGGCAGGATAAACATTAAATCAATTAAAAAGCATGGAAGAACATCTTCTGGCTTTAAAAACATCAGGCTGAAACAAAGACGCGACCATTTTCCGATTTTAGAGTTTTTATCCTTGTAGTCTACTGTAAGTCTAAATTGCTGTATCTTTCGATACCAGAACTGAATCAAATGAAACCTACAACCGATAATGCGCACGACAGGGCAAACGTTCTTTGCGGCATTGTGAATGCCTATCTAAAGATCCATGACAATTTGTTCCGTTCCAGAGTTAAACCTTTGTCACGGCATATTCGAAGAAGCGCAGTAGAACATTCTTCATATGTCGCTTTGAATTTATCTGGTAATAGGCAAAATGCAAGAGGGAAATAAGCCCATTAAAATGCCCGAAAATAATGAGAAGCTGCATGTAAAAAAGAGTGCTGTAGAGCACTCAAGATATAGAATTTTGGAATCTGTAAAAAACTTAAAATTTCTCTTGGTCGAGGAAATAAATATTTTCGATTTAGAATCATTGAATTTCAAAAAATGTTCAAACTTTATTTTTAGGTCTAAATGATGTATACAGCTTCTCGCGTGTAGTGATACACGAATAGATGATTTTAGTCGGTTTTTCGCCAGAATATTCTACAGCTTTTACTTTTACACGAACTGACACTGCATACCTTTATAAAATATTACTTGCTACAGCAGACTGGGAATGATTGAGGTTGAACTTTTTAATAACTCACAAACGTACCTTTAAAGTATGTAACGAGGCTTTACACGTTCTAAAAAAGGGCCGTCGACTCAGCGCCGCCACCAAGGCAAAATTAAAAATTAAAATCGCCATATTTTTTTGCTTTTTGTTTGTATATTTTATGCTAAAAAAATTTGTTATTGCTCTTTAAACTTCCGAGAATTATTATAATGAAATAAACGTTTAGGGGAGATTTTTTTGCTTTTTTTTTGCTCTCCGAAAACATATAATACGTGTCCCAAAAACTACCCCTAAGTAATACATACCTACCCCTCGTGATCAAAAATGTTCTAAAAGTGTACAAACAACCTCAAACAACGTAAAGATGATTCAGAACTCTAAATTAATGACTTGCCACTTGAAAACTTACCCCTTTTATAATTTCTCCCAAAAACTACTCTTCCACGTAAATGTATATAGCGGTACTGGCATATTCTTATATAAAACGCATCAAAAATAATAATATTTAGAAAACACAATTGGCGGAGATTTTCTACTCTTTTTTTCGTGTCCCAAAAAACTACCCCTAAACGTGTAAAAACAACCTTAAACAACGTAAAGATGATTCAGAACTCTAAATTAATTAGTGAACACTTGAAAATGCACTCCTTTTATCATTTCTCTCAAAAACTACCCTTCCACCTAAATGTATGTAGCGGAGTACATATACTTTTATAAAACGCATAAAAATATAATAATATTCAGAAAACACAATTGACGGAGATTTTTTTTGCTCTTTTTTTCCTCTCCGATGACATATAATGTGTGTCCGAAAAAATTACCCCTGAGTCATACATACCTACCCCTCGTGATCAAAAATGTTTTAAAAGTGTAAAAACAACCTTAAATAACGTAAATATGATTCAGAACTCTAAATTAATTACTGAACACTTGAAAATTTACCACTTTTATAATTTCCCCCAAAAACTACCTTTCCACGCAAGTTTATGTTGTGTAAGTTACATATACTTATATAAGATGCATCAAAAATAATAATATTCGGAAAAAACTATATAAAAAAGTAAAAAAATTAAACACGTTCGAATTTTGAGCTTTTTCGCGATCTCGAACGCGCCAACAACCAATTTCCAAAAACCAATCCTACCAACAATAAAACTGCCCCCTATGTAAAAACTCAAACTCGGAAAAAACTAAGTACACCAGAATTTTAGGATTATGTTGGGATCTCGAATGCACGATAATAAAATTCCAAAAAGCACAATCCCCTATGTGCAAAAAACCAACCCCTTGCCAAAAATAAAATCTGCAAAAAATAAGTGCATCAGAATTTTGGGCTTATTTTGAGATTTTAAATGCACCAAAAAAATTCAAAAACCACCCCTATTTACAAATAGCCAATGAGACTAAAAATAAAATGCTATTCAACCTATAAAATTCCGAGAAAATAAAATTTTCCGGCAAATTCGTCCTAACGGTGTACAGAGGGGTTGGTTTTTGGTGTTAAGGGTTAGAGACCAAAAATCGAAGTTGGTATTTTTGAGAAGCCCAAAAATCAAAAACTATATTAACACTGTACAATAATGAAAAAGATTTTTTTGTTAAAGTCATATCTGCTTGGTATCAAGGGGTTGTTTTTCAGCGTTCAAGTTTGGAGCCCAATAATCGGAGTTCGTATTTTCGAGCAACCCCAAAAGTCTAACCAGCTATGACTTTGTCAAAAAATAATCTTTTTTATAGCATCCACTAAATGAGCGTGTATAATCTACTAAGACAGTGAATTTTTACATTGAATTCTGCTGATTCGTAAGTGACTCTATGCTTATAAAATCTTAAGCCTGTTACCAATAATTCCGTGAAGCTGAGAAATTAAAAATATATTATTTGAGTACCAGAATAATCCAGCACTTCAAATTCGAATTGCGAAAAGAATCCAGTACTTTAATTTCGCGAAGCAAAAAAATCAGCAATCTCTTATTCGTGTAGCCAAATAATCTAGAACTTCAAATTCGAGTAGCAAAACAATCTGGTATTTCAGTTTTGAGCAGCAAAAAATCTGGAATCTATTATTCGAGCAGCATGAAAATCCGACACTTTATTTTCGAATAATAATAATCTAATAATAATCTTCTTTATTCATAATGTGTCCCCTAAGGGTTTACGTGACTTCCATTTCTTACAATACTTCCGTCTACATATTTTATAAAATCGTATCCTTACTATTTACAGTTATTTACACCTTTTTACAGAAAATCTTATATCTAGAACCTTATTTCTATTTTTGACGATAGCGCAATTTGGGACGTGTAAGCGATCGAGTGATCGAAAGCGAGAGAAAGAGAGACCGATAACGCAAACGCATCTTAATCTACTTATGCTATTACATGACCATTACTTACAAATCTTTACGCTTCTATAGTTTAAACGACTTCCGTTTCCTTTTTCTTTCACTTCTCTTGTACCTCCATTTTGCCACTTTGCCACTTTTTTGCATCCATTCTTTTAATCTTTCTCATTCGCTCCCCTATCACTCTTCAACTCCTTCATCCACTCTTCCCCCAAACCATCCTCCCCTAGAATCTTTACGACACTCTCTTGCCAGCTTCCTTTATTTTCCATTTCTCTCCTACATCCTTCCCATACATGCTCCCATGTTTCTTCTTCCCATTCACAGATTCTGCACTTCCTGTACTCTTTCTTTTCCTAATACATACCTGCCCTCACCTCATTTCCCAATCTCAACCTTGCTATTCTGGTCCATCTTTTCTCTCCCCATCCCTTTTCTAAAAAAAATTTAGTACTCCTTCCTTTTTTATCATCTTATACCATTTATTATATTTTGATTCCTCAATCATCCCCCATATTTCTATTAACTGTCTTTCCCTCTCCCTTTTTTCCACTTCTTCATAGTTTACTCCAGTCCTGTCTTCTAGATCTCTAGCCTTAAAGAATTCCCTCCTTTCTTCTTCCCATCTCGTTAATTTTATCGCCCACCCTCTCCTTTCTTCTCAAACACTTTCTCGCTAACTCCCCTCCCTTTCCCTCCCTCAGCATCGGCTCAAAACTCCATGCCCTCTTTCCCGCTCTAGTACTTTATATATCCCTTTGCGCTTCTTCTCTCACCATATATCCCGACGTCCTCCAGTCTACCCCCAGCGTGCACCTTATATACCTTTTTTGTAAACTCTCAATCTCTTTCCTTTCTTTGCATCCCCATATCTCTGCTCCATAACCTAATACCGGCCATACCAACGTATCCAATAACCACATTCTCCTTCTCCATTTTTTTTAACCTTCTTTTTCCTATTCCCCATATCTTTTTTATTACACCTGCTGCTTTTTATATCCTTTGTCTTATATGAGCTCTATGATCTCCATTTGTTTGCAAGGTATATCCCAAATACTTAAACTCTTTTACTTCTTCTAATTTTATTCCCTTCCATCTCCCCGTCTTTCTTTTTTCCCCTCCTTTTCTAAACCTCATTATCTTTGTCTTTTCTACATTTAAGTTCAACTTTTTCCCATTCAAGTATTTCTCTAATCCTGTAATCAAGCCCGACATCCCCTCTTCATTCACTGCCATCAACGCTATATCGTCTGCGTATGCCAGTGATATCTTTTCGTTCCCTATCCTAATTCCTCCCCACCCATTTCTCTTCATTTCTTTTTCCAAGTCTGATATTAATATATTAAATAAAAGTGGGCTCAGAGGACATCCTTGCCTTACTTCTCTCACCAACCAGAAGCTATCTCCTACTTTTTCTCCTACCTTTCTGCCCATTTCTGCCCATTCCTCTAATTCTGTCCCCCCATATTTCCAGACTTCATTTGGAATCTCATCTATGACAGGAGCCTTCCCATCATTCATCATCCCTGATACCTTGACTATTTCGTCCCTTTTAATGTCCTCCTCCTTATCTGTCTCCCTGCCATCTTTTTCTCCTTTCCTAACTTTCCACTCTACCCCTCCTAGCAATTCCATGAAATATTGTTTCCATTCTAACATCTCAATATCCTGGTTTACTCTTTTCCTTCTTCTTCCATCTGTATTTACTACTTTCCAAACCTCATATTCCGTCCTAGCCTTCTCCGCTTCTTCTTCAAACCATTTATTTTCCTTCTCTTTTTTTTTGATCACACTACTCAGTATACTACTTCTTTTTTCTCCTATATTCTTCTCCACTACTTGTTCCTTTTCTCCATTTTCTTAATTCCCTTCTCACTTCCTTCTTCTTCTGTTTACATTCCTCATCCCATCCGCTTCTATCCCCACCTTCACTAACTGCTTTTTTGCTTGTGCACTCCAAGGCTCGTTTTATTTCTCCTATCGTTATTCCCATTTCCTTGTTTATATTTCCTTCCCCCATTTTGATATTCCTGACTTTTTCTTTAAACTTTTTATCCATTTTATCCATTTCTCCCTCTACTGTCACTATTATGGGAAAGTGATCCGAATCTATATAGTCCCCTACCTCTAGTTTCTTAGCCTTCTCCCTTACCTCGTCGTCCACTGCCACATAATCAATTCCCGTTACCCTCTTTCCTCCTGAACGTGTATATTCCCCTTCCTCATCCCCCTCTATACTTCCGTTTAGGATAAACCATCCCATCTCCCCTAGGCTCTTCAACCATTTCTTTCCCTCCCCATTCAGTATCTTGTCTTTGGATTTCCTTCCTCGCTCTCCATCCCATTCCCTTCCTCCTCTACCTCCTGTTCTCGCATTGAAATCTCCAACTATTATAAGCCTAATCTCTTGTTTATTTTCTTCCATCAGTTCTCTCATCTCCTCTGATTTCTCCTGCATATCTCCGTTCACATAGACCCCCACTACCTTCCACCTTTCTCCTCCCATATTTATCTCTTCTACTATTAATCATTCTTTGTGTTCTTTTATCTCCTTTTTATCTTTCTCTGTTATACATTCGTCCCTTACTCCCATCACCATTCCTCCCAATGCCCTGCCTTTTTTATTCTTCCTCTTTGCATTTTGAACTTGCCATTTGTAACCCCTTAGTAATCTTCCCCTTACTCTTTCCCATCCCTTTTCATCCAGCCACGTCTCCATCACCCCATTGTGTCAAATTTTTCATAAATTCCCTATCCTTTCTTTCTAAGCCTGCTATATTCCACTAGCGTATCCTCCAATCTTCCCTACTTTCGTTTCTCGTCTCTTTTTGTTTCCTACTATTTTTTATTTCTTTATTTCCCAATCCTTTCTCTCCTAGTTTCCCGATACCTCATTTTTTACTAACTCTTCCCTGTCCTCGTCCCAATTCCACCATACACCTTCTATCTGTATTCTCCCATACTCAATCCATGTTCTTCATCCCTTTTTTCTTTCCTCGTCCGCTATTTTTCTCAACTTATACTGCATATTTCTGCCTGCCCATGTCAAATCATCCTCTCTTGTCTCCAAGTTTCCATATAACATCCTCTTCTTTGTCATTACTTCCCTCTTATGTTCCCATTTTTTTAGTTTCGCCAGTACCATTCTCTCCCCTCTTCGCTCTTCCCTTCCTACACTTCGCACTTCCTCTATCTCTACCTTAGCGTCAATCCTTTTTAGTACTTCTTCTACTCCTTCCATCAGTTTCTTCCCATCTAACCTTAGACCCTTTATCACTATGTTTTTTTTCTTTCTTCCCTCTCTTTTCTATTCTTTGTTCTATTTTTCTCAGCCTTTCCTTCTCCTTATTCCCACTCTCCCTTACTCTAAGCTCACGGTTTGAGCTTTCTATTTTTTTAGTCTACCTTCCAGATCCTCTACTTTTTTATTCGGCTCTTCCTACTTTTCTAGTCTTTTCTTCAGCGTTTGCATCTTTCCTCCAACGTTTCCCTAACCTCTTCCCATTTCCTCATTTCTTTTCTCAGCTCTGCCATTTCCTGCTTAATTTCTTTCCTTATTTCCTCTACCCTTTTCTCCTGCTTTTCTTCATATATCCCCATTACTTCCATTATCATTTTACGCATTTCATATTGCCCTATCCCTCTATTAAGCCAAACTTACCGCCCTCAATCTCTCCCTTTCTACCATTTTTCTGTACTGTCCTCTCTTTGATGTCTCAAGCTTCGGCGTACAGAATACTTCCTCGACCGAATCCCTTTCTTCTTTGCTATCGCTGTCCCCGTTACGCATCAAGCCGATTCGCAGTAACCTCTGCCCGTAACCCCATACGTAACTTTCATTAAGTAGCAAAAAAAATCCGATGCTTTATTTTCGAAGAGCAAAAATAAATGGAATCTATTATTCATGTAGCAGAAGAATCTAGAACTTCGAATAAGAGTAGAAAACAATTCAGTACTTCAATTACGAGTAGCATAAAAATCATCTTAGTTTCGAGGAGCAAAAATTGTAATCTATTAATCGTGTAGCAGAATAATTTGTGAACATTGAACTTGAATAGAAAAAAAATTTAGTACTTCAATTTCAAGGAGCAAAAAAGTCGGGAATCTATTACTCGCGTAGAAAAAAAATCTGGATCTTCGAATTCGACTAGCAAAAAAATCCGGTACTTATGTATCATATGCCATCGGAGAGCAAAAAAAGAGCAAAAAATCTCCGTTAACGGTGTTTTCTGAATATTATTATTTTGTATGCCTTTTATATAAGTATATGCCAGTACCGCTATATACATTTACGTGGAAGAGTAGTTTTTGGGAGAAATTATAAAAGGGGTAAGGTAAAGGTTTCAAGTGTAAAGTAATTAATTTAGAGTTTGATACGATCCACAGTCGTCGACCCTGGAAGGTTCCTTCGTTAGATATGTGTTGGCCCCGAAAGGGGCCGTTGGTTTAATAAAGATGCGAGTTCGAGCCTATGATCTCCTCCTGAGATCGCTGTTTTGTGTTCCTTGTTGAGGCTCGAGGTAGATGTAGCATTGGGTCTCAAGTAGGAACTGGTCCAAATGCCTCATGCCCTTCGGTAAATTTTGTTGACTTTTGGGTGGAGGAAGGAAAGTCCTCTTCCCTTTATTCGACAAGAATAGTTGCCAACTATTTTTGTCCTCCATCAATTTTAGGCTCGGGGTGGTGCCTAGGTGATTCAGAACCCTCGGATGTGGAGTTTTCTCTAGGATCTTGGTCAGAATCCTTGGCTCTGAAAGAACTTCCTGAGGATGAAGTTCCTCTCCTGTGGGACCCGGAAGACAGTCCGTCCCTCGAAATGGCCCGGGTATACGAATCGAATCCTTTTACTGGCTGGCTCGTAAAAGGAGTCGTTCGGGCTATTATCGACTGTCTCGAAATGTTGAAGATTGGTGGCGATTCCAGCCACCATACGTTTGAAATACTGCGTCCGTTCCCGGAAGGCTACCACCTCCGGGTGTTCTTTATATATGACCACCTCCTTTAATGGCTTCCGGGTCGATGGATTATACCCGTCGGGTATATGTTGTGGATTCGACAGAATCACCAAGTCGGTGTCGAGGGTTAGGACCGTAGCTCGGTTCTGGTTCGCGGCGATCGGAATCAATGTTTTCCGGGCAAGAGATTCTCCGGTCCGAATCTTCCGGCGCCGTCGTAATGCCCGCCTCGGGCTGATATCTGGCCGCGGTGGTCGTTGAAGACGGCCCAGTGGCGAGAGAGAAATCGCCGGTTGGTCCGCTTCCTGTTGTACGTATGAAACCGGGATCTTCACCTCCTGGTGAAGGTCGATGACCAGCAGCTCCTGCTGTCCGGTACGGGAGAGCTCCGGCTCTTCTCTTGCCAACTCCTGTTGGCAAGTTGGATTGAAGACTGTCAACTCCTGTTGACAGTCGGTGCTCGGACCTTCTACGGCCTCACGTAGAAGGCGAGGGGACGGAATTCCCCAGAAGGCTCTATGCGCTTTCCTCTTCCAATAATTCCGTCCCATTCAGAAAGAGATCCCCAAGGACGACTTGATGGAGCGCCAAGTAAGATCTCCTCTGGATAGTACCGAATTATTTCGATTGGTTGGACCAACGTCCCCGTGATCGGCCTGATGGGGCGACACCGCAGGATTTGGCCAAATCAATGAAAGAGTAAGGGCGAGTAGAGGCGATGGTTTGGAATGAAGCAATTCCTTCGTTAAAAGTGTTGCTCTTAAAAGAGCAGATTGTTCAAAAAGATTGAGGGATTAGTCAGTAACTACAAAAATGTTTACAATAAGAACGATTTATTCCCTTCACTTTGACCCTAGGCGAGGCTTAGAGAGAGAGTGAGGATTGGACAT
>CAKNWT010314018.1:2837-14697 GCA_932066315.1 Andricus coriarius | reverse complement strand
AGAAGATTTCAAAATATTTAGAGATTTCAAAAATTGTCGGAAAGGAATCTGAAAGATTTTAATGCAATTTTTTTAATTTTCCAGAAATTTAAAAAAAAATTAGGAAAATTTTGATTCATGTTGAAGGATATTTAAAAGTTTTTGAAAATTTCCAGAATTAATTGAAGAAGGTCTGTAATGATTTTAAATTATTTCCTAAAACTTATAAAATTTCGAAGCAAAATTTTTCAATTTTCTAAGATGGAAAAATTCAGAAAAAGTTCGGGCAAGTTTAAAAGATATTTAGAAGTTTTGAGAAAATACAAAAATAATTTAAAGCTTTAAAAGATGTGAAATAATTTTTTTAATCTAGATTTTTGAAAGGTTTCTAAAAAAAATTTCTCAAGTTTTAAGAAAATATTTAAAAAGATTTCAAAACATTTGAAAATATTTCAAAAATTGTCCGCAAGGAATATGGAAGATTTCAAGGTAGTTTTTTTAATATTGCAGGATTTTTAAAAATAATTTAGGAAAAATTCGAATCATGTTAAAAGATACTTAAAAGTTTCTAAAAAATTCCATAATTAATTTAAATCTTGAGAATATTTCAAAAAAATTTAACAAAATGTAGATTTTTTGAGATTTTAAAACAAAATTGAAAAGCTTTCTTAAGAATGTTGAAACATTTCAAGAAATTTAAAAAAAAATTGTTTTGAACAATACATTTCATTAGAAAAGTGAAAAAGATTTGAACAAATTTCAAATTATTTCCTAAAATTCTAAAATTTCGAAGCAAAATTTTTGAATTTTGCAAGAATACAAAATTTATAAAAGATTCGTGTAACTTTAAAAGATATTTTTAAATTTTTGAAAAGATTCAAAAATAATTTAAAACTTGAAAAGCAGTCAAATAATTTGTTAAATCTAGATTTCTAAAAGGTTTCTAACGAATAAACAAATTTTCTTCAGATTCCTGGAAAATTCTTTAATGATTTTTGGTTTTGAAAAATCCGTTTTAAGAGAAGATTTAACATGATTTCAAAACCTTTCAAAAGATTTCAAAAATTTTCGGAAAGGTTTTAAGGTAGTTTTTTAATTTTGCAGTATTTTCACAAATAATTTGGGAAACATTCGAATCATTTTAAAGGACATTGAAAAGTTTCGCAAAAATTCTAGAATTAATTTAAATCTTGAGAATATTTTAAAAAATGGTAAACAAAATGTAGATTTTTGAAGATTTCGAAATAAAATTTTGAAGCTTTTTAAGGATTTTGAAATGTTTAAAGAGAACACAATATTTGTTAAGATTCCTGGAAAATTTTTTAATAATCTGATTCAAAATATTTTAATATTTGAAAAGATTTCTGAAAATTTATAAAATATTTTTAAATTTCTTCCAAACTTCTAAAAGTTTCCTTTATCTTTTCTAATTTCTAAATAGTTAATCAAATTTTTATTATTTTTATAAAAAATATAATTATTATTTCAACATAAAAACTATTTTTAATTAAATATATGACATTAAGGTCCTGCTTCTTTATCTCACTTATTACTATCTTAATACTTATTGTGATTAATATGAAGGAGAAAAAAGGTTTTAAGTTCTGAAATTTGTTTTTCAAAAAAGTTTAAAATCGAATAATTCAAACTTTGGATTTTGACTCTTATGAAAACCTTATTGAAAATTTAATAACATTACAAATATTCACAAATAATATTTTTATAGTTCATCAATTAATTTTTGTATGCTTATTTTGTGGCTGAAAAAATTTACTACATTCAGTGGAAAAGGATGATTCCGACAGACGTGTCTGACTACTTATTGGGTTTTCTCCTTAAAGAAGCTTCAGAGAAAAGACGAAGCAGAGACAAACCCAAGATTTAAAAATAATTTTGATAAGAGTTTAATAATTAAACTCAGAATTCGTATTGATAAACTTGATTTATAAAATTAATAAAAAGTGAATTGAAAATAAAAATGAAAATAAAAGTGCTATAAAAGGCAATGTATTTTACAACTGAATTATTTAGTCATTTATTTTCGACATGTTGCTTGAATTGTGGTTGGTGTATTCGATCTCGTTAACAATGATTAATAAAACAAACCTCATTTACTTTCAGGACTGACAACAATGAGCAGATATGATATACAACAGCTTCGTGTAATGAATTTAATTTTGTGCCACATTTGGACAATTGAATACACAAACAATTCGAGTGTTATGAATTAGTTTCACGATTCACATAGAGAATCCAATTTGGAATAATTGATTCATTTCTCAATATATAAACGTACATGGCTAATGATATTGTGCATCCGATCGGAATATAATCCTTACTGAATTATTAATTAATTGAATTTCGGTCCCGAATTACGAGATCTGTAATGGAGACACGTCCGTAAAACCAAAAATAATAAGCTGTATTATAACTTATTTAATGTTATCCTATCCCTAATATCTTAAAAAAAATTTTAATTTTTTTTATTATTATTTATTTACTTATAGGACTGCTACAGGTCAAGAAATTCCAGAAAGTGAGAGACAGTCAGGGAATTTGAACATGGTCCGGGAATGTCAGGGAAAGCTTAAAAGAGTCAGGGAGTTTTCAATAAACTGAATTTAAAGTTAATTTGATTATTTCGTTGAAGATTGAAGAATTTTGTTAGAAAATCTTTCTGTTTGGTTGAAAATTCGTCTTTTTTCTTTGGAAATTAGTCTGTTTTGGTTAAGGATTCAACTAATTAATTTAAAATTTTGTATTTTTTGACTGTTTTTGATTGAAAATGACAACATTTTTTGGTGAAAATTCCAACTAGTACAGTTTTCGCTGAGAATCAATTTTTTAAATCGAAGATTAATCACTTTGTTTGAAAATTGAACTACTTTGTTGAAAGTGCGTTTTTGCTTGGTTGCAAAATCATTGTCATTGACTGAAAACAAAATTCTTGATCTTTTTGTTCAAAACATATCTTTTTGAGTTGAGGTCTGAATTATTTGTTTAAAAATTTAACCATTTTTTTAAAGTCATTCTTTCTGATTAAAAATTCGTCTTTTTCGATTAGAAATTCATTTATTTAGGTAGAAATTGCATCTTTTTTTGTTCAAAATCACAACTGTTTGGTTGAAAAATCAACAATTTTGTTAAAAAGTCATTCTTTTTGGTTTAAAATTCATCTTTTTCGTTGAATTCCACTGTTTCTTGTGTAAAATTAAAATGTTTTTTGACTGAAATATTAACTATTGAATTTGTTATAGAAATCTCATATTTTTTGTTTGAAATTCAACTACTTATTTAAAAGTAGAACTACTTTGTTAATTTTTCTCTGCTGATTCATCATTTTAGTGTGAAACCATTTTTTTCTTCTAAATTTAACTATTTTGCTAAAAATAATTTTTTTTTTTGTTGAAATTTTTTTTTTCAACTGCAAAGTTAACTATTCCATGATTGTATGAAAATGTATCTTTTTCAGTTGAGAATTAAACTATTTGGTTGAGAATTCATGTATTTTGTTCAAAATTCATCTTCTGTGGTAGAATATTAATCATTTTGGTGACTAGTTCATCTTTTTGGTTGAAAATTAAACTATTAGGTGTAAAATTCCTTTAAAAATTAAAATATTTGGTAGAAAATTTAATAATTTTGTTAAAACGTCATTCTTTTTTAATGAACATACAACTGTTTTATTGAAAATTCATCTTTTTCGTTGAATTCCACTGTTTCTTGTGTAAAATGAAAATCTTTTTTGACTGAAATATCATCTGTTAAATTTTTTATAGAAATTTCATCGTTTTTGTTTGAAATTCAACTACCTAGTTAAAAATAGAACTACTTTGTTAATTTTTCTCTGTTGATTCATCAATTTAGTGTGAATCCATTTTTTTCCTTCTAAATATAACTAACAACTATTCCATGATCATGTATTTTGTTGAAAATTTCTTTAAAAATTGAAATATTTGGTTGAAAAATTTACTATTTCGTTAAAAATTTATTTTATTTGGTTCAAAATAAATTTTTTATACTGAAACTTCAATTGTTCTATTTTAAATTCGGTTTTAGGGGAAAATTCAACTACTTTGTTGAAAATTCGTCTTTTTATTAGAGAAGAAATTTCATTAGTTGAAACATCTTCTTGGTTAAAAATGTATTTCTCAGGTGGCAAATTTAACAATTTTGTTGAAAAATCGTATTTTTTTGTTAAAAATTTTATTTTCTAATTGAAAATTTAAATATTCTATTCCTTATGGAAAATTTATAGTTTTTTGTTAGAAAATTAATCTTTTGGGATAAAAAATTTTTTCTTTCGTTAAAAAAATAATTTTTTCGGTTGAAGTTTTACCACATTAGTTAAAAATTTATTTCATTAACTGGAAATTTAACTATTTCATTTTTCGTGGAATTTTTTTTTATAACAATTTTTTCCTTGGTTGAAAATTTAACTATTTTATTTTTCTGGATTAAAATTCAACTTTTTTCATAAAAATTCATATTTTTTGGTTGCACACTCAACTTTTTTGCATGAAATTTTTTATTTCGGCTTGAAATTTTAACACTTTGGATATTTTTTTCTTTATTGACTGAAAAATCTTTCCTTGTTGAAAATTCAAGTCTTTTGTTGAAAATTCCTCCTTTCAGTTTGAATGTTAGTTTGTTTTGTTTAAGGATTCTATTAACCTGTTAAAAAATGGTATTTGTTGATACAGTTCAGTCAAAATATAAACTATTACACCTTTCGTTGAAAATTCATTTTTTCGTCGAAGATTCATTACTTTGGTTGAAAATTTATTTATTTTTTTGGAAAATTCCCTTTTTCTAGGTTGTAAATTGTTTTAATTTAAAATTAAATTGTTCCCTTTTTTATTCAGAATGTATCTATTCGAGTTGAAGACTCAACTATTTTTTTGAAAATTCATGTATATTACGTTTGTCACACGTAATTTGTTGATTAACCATTACAAAATTCTGTATGAATTTTCACTAAAAGTGTTTAGAATAAATTTAAAAACAAACATTGTTTTTGCATTAACATTATTGATCTCCTAGGTGCAGGGTTGCTCTTATACCTAAAAGAAAAATTTAAAACGGTATGGGAAAATTATATAATTGGTACGGCTATTAAATATATCCAACTTAATATTTGCTGCTAGAGAAATAAATTCACATTTCGAATTTTCAGGAGTAATTGAGAAAGTTTAATATTTGCACATAAACAAACATCGCATTTCGAGGACCAGAGACGGATGTTTCTATGTAGTTGAGTAAATTTAGTTCGACATAGTTCTTGAATTCAGTGAGTATTCAGAACCCTTTAGGTTGATTGGAATCACTTCATTGACATTGTTCAAATTCAGACGAAGCAAAATCTAAATATTTGAGACATTTCCCATCTATAACAAAAGGTCACAATATATATAACAGTAACTATTTTCATCTCAATTAACAGGAAACATGTATGTAAATAATACTCATACAAATCTAAATCCTAAAAAAAAAGATTGACTCCTTAAGTCGAGAAGCGAAGCAACAGGTAATTAATCGGGAGATCAAGCCGCAGGTTGGAAGGGATAAATTTATCGGCAAGTCGCCAGCCAGCAGGCGCGGCCCAGACGCGGCCCAGAAGACGCAACCACAGATAGCTAGTTAAACGGAAAACGAGGCGGCGAGATAAGAGCGTTGCCAACTAGAACCGACCACTAAATCAAACCGCCGAAGAATGGTTAGTTTCAACGATAACCCTTGGGTTAGCGGTTGGGTCATCGCGACCGGGAGAGACTCTCCTCGTTCTTAAATGCCAGCCACGTAGGTCCGATACCATTAGATAAAACAAAGCAGCAAAGTAGCTAGGGTTAGATAAATTATTAACAGGGTGACCGAAAAACTTTATTTTTAACATGACTAATGACTAATTTCTCATTTTCCCTGGCCATTAACAGGGTGACCACCCACCTGGAAGACCCGGGAGACAGCCGGGATGAAGTTGAATCGAGAAAAAAACGGGACTGAAATATGATACCAGGACTGAAATATGATACCAGGACTGAAATATGATACCAGGACTGAAATATGATACCCGAATTGAAATATGATACCGGGACTGAAATATGATACCGGGACATTTTCCGAATTTCATAATTCGGAAAGTATAAATCATTTCAAAAGCATTGAGTATAAATTGATTTAAACTTATTCGTTAAAGTTCACTAGAAAAAAGGTTAAAATCCCTAGAAATCTTTAAAAACCTTTACAATCCTTGGAGATTTAATAAAATCCTTTAAATCTTGTAAAATTCCTTCAAATACCTTAAAATCACTTCAAATATTTTGGAAGCCTAAGGAATTCGTTAAAATTCAATACAATTTTATTAATTTACTAGAATTCGCTAGAAATCTTTGGAAATCCTACAAAATTCTTTGAAATCCCCTGAAATTCTGTGTATCTCTAGAATTTCCTAGAAATCCCCTGAAATCTTTAGAATACGTAAAAATACATTTTAAAAATATAAATCATTTGAAAGTCCTTGAATATAATTTAAAATAAACTTGTTCATCAAATTTCTCTAAAAAAGAGCCGTTTAAATTTCTAGAAATCTTTGAAATCCCTTGAAATACTTGGAGATTTAATGAGATCCTTTGATCTTGTGAAATTCTTTTAAAAACCTTGAAATCCGTTGAAATATTTAAAATCACTAGGAATCCCTTCCAATTTAACTTAATTAATTTTCTTAATTCACTAGAAATATCTTGAAATCTTTGGGAATCCTAAAAAATTCTTTGAAATCCCTTCACAGTATTAAAATCGATTGAAAAATTTCCGAGATGTTTCAAGTCCTTTAAACCCTTTTGAAAAACCTTGAAGTTTTTCAAAGATCTTAAAAATTCCTTGGAATTTTCAAAAATACCATTAAATCTTTTTGAAAAAATTGAAATCCTTTTCAATTATTGAAATCCTCAGAAATCTGATAAAATCCTTTGGAATCCTTTAAAAGTCTTAAAAATACTTCGGAATACCTTCAAATTATGGAAATCTATGAAAAATCCCTTTAAATCTTTCAAGCGCTCTTGAAAATTCCTTACTGGTTTTTAAAATACCCTAAAATCTTTAAAATCATTTAGAATGCCTTCAAATGATTGAAATCTATTCAAAACTTCTTCGAATCTTTTAAAATACTCTAAAATATTTCAAATCCTTTGAAATCCCGTTAGACTTTTTAACGCATTCAAAAATTCCTTCAAATTAAAAAAAAACTTAAAATCCTAAAAATCCTTCGAAATTCCTTCAAATAATTAAAATCTGTTTAAATTTCTAGACATTTTTGAATTACCTTGAAATCCTTGGAGATTCAATAAAATCCTTTAATCTTGTGAAATTCCTTAAAAACGTTAAAATCCCTTGAAATATTTCAAATCGCTAGGAATCCCTTCCAATTTAATTTAATTAATTTTCCTAAGTTCACTAGAAATATCATGAAATCGTTGGGAATCCTACAAAATCCTTTTGAAATCCCATTAAATTTTTGCAATTTCTTGAAAGTACCATAATCTATTTCAAATCGTCCAAAATTTTGTGAAATTCCTTGAAATTTTTTAAAGTTTTTGAAAATTCCTGGGAATTTTCAAAAATAACCTGAAATCTCTAAAAAATTGTAATTTCTTAAGAGCTTTCAAATCAAATGAAAAATTCCTAAGATATTTTAAATCCTTTAAAATCTTTTGAAAAACCTTCAAGTTTTTCAAAGATTTTAAACATTCCGTGGATTTTTTTAAAATACCCTAAAATCTTGTTGAAAAAATTGAAATCCCTTTGATTTATTAAAATCCTCAGAAATCTGATGGAATCCTTTGGAATCATTTGAAAATCTTAAAAATACTTCGGAATACCTTAAAATGATTGAAATCTATTAGAAATTCCATTAAATCTTTCGAAAGCTCTTGAAAATTCCTTGAATGTTTTAAAAATACCCTAAAATCCTTTGAAATCCCTTCAAATGATTGAAATCTATTGAAAATTCTTCGCAATTATTTAAAATACCCGACAAGATTTCAAACCCCTTAAAATCTTTTGAAACTCCTTGCATCTTTTTAAAGCTTTTGAGAAAACCTTGGAATTTTGGAAAATACCCTAAAATCTTTAAAATCATTTAGAATACTTTGAAATTAATTAAATTTATTAAAAACTCCTTGGAATCTTTTAAAATACTCTAAAATATTTTTAATCCTTTGAAATCCTGTGAGATTTTTTTAGGCTTTCAAAAATTCCTTAAAATTTAAAAATAAACCTAAAATCTCAAAAATCCTTTGAAATCCCTTCAAATAATTGAAATCTGTTTGAATTTCTAGAAATCTTTGAAATACCTTGAAATCCTTGGAAATTTAATAAAATCCTTTAATCTTGTGAAATTCCTTTAAAAACCTTAAAATCCGTTGAAATATTTCAAATCGCTAGGAATCTCTTCCAATTTAATTTAATTAATTTTCCTAAGTTCACTAGAAATATCTTGAAATCTTTGGGAATCCTACAAACTTCTTTTGAAACCCCATTAAATTTTTGTAATCTCTTGAAAGTACCATAACATATTTTAAATCGTTTAAAATCTTTTGAAATTCCTTGAAATTTTTTAAAGCTTTTAAAAAATTCCTGGGAATTTTTGAAAATACCCTGAAATCTTTGAAATTCTTTGAAATCCCTTCGCAGTATTAAAATCAATGAAAAAATTCCTAAGATATTTTAAATCCTTTAAAATCTTTTGAAAAACATTGAAGTTTTTGAAAGATCTTAAAAATTCCTTGGAATTTTTAAAAATACTATAAAATCTTGTTGAAAAAATTGAAATCCCTTTGAATCATTGAAATCCTCAGAAATCTGATAAAGTCCTTTGGAATCCTTTATAAATCTTGAAAATACTTCAGAATACCTTCTAATTATTTAAATCTATTAAAAATTCGTTTGTATCTTTCAAAAGCTCTTGAAAATTCCTTACAGGTTTTAAAAAATACCCTAAAATCTTTAAAATCATTTAGAATGCCTTCAAATTATTGAAATCTATTCAAAACTCCTTGGAATCTTTTAAAATACTCTAAAATATTTCAAATCCTTTGAAATCCCGTAAGACTTTAAAAACGCATTAAAAAATTCCTTCAAATTAAAAAAAACTTTGAATCCTAAAAATCCTTCGAAATCCCTTCAAATAATTAAAGTCTGTTTAAATTTCAAGAAATTTTTGAAATACCTTGAAAACCTTGGAGATTCAATAAAATGCTTTAATCTTGTGAAATTCCTTAAAAAACCTTAAAATACGTTGAAATATTTAAAATCGCTAGAAATCCCTTTCAATTTAATTTAATTAATTTTCCTAAGTTCACTAGAAATATCTTGAAATCTTTGGTAATCCTAAAAAATTCTTTTGAAATCCCATGCAATTTGTGTAATCTCTTGAATGTACCATAATATATTTCAAATTGTTTCAAATCTTTTGAAGTTCCTTGAAATGTTTCAAAGCTTTTGAAAATTCCTGGGAATTTTTAAAAATAGCCTAAAATCTTTAAAATTCTTTCAAGTCCCTTCACAGTATTAAAATGAATAGGAAAATTCCTAACATATTTCAAATCCTTTAAAATCGTTTGAGGAACATTGAAGCTTTTGAAAGATCTTAAAAATTCCTTGGAATTTTTAAAAATACCATTAAATCTTTTTGAAAAAATTTAAATCTCTTTGAATTATTGATTTTTATTATTTATTTGTATTATTATTATTCTTAAAGCTCTTGAAAACTCCTTGTAATTTTTAAAAATACCCTAAAATCTTTAAAATCATTTAGAATGCTTCGGAATTATTGAAATTTATTAAAAACTCCTTGGAATCTTTTAAAATACTCTAAAATATTTCAAATCCTTTGAAATCCTGTGAGAATTTTTAAAGCTTTCAAAAATTCCTTGAAATTGAAAAAAAATTAAAATATTAAAAATACCTTAAAATATTTCAAAAGAATTAACCAAATTCAGAAATAGATATAGACCGAATTGAATAGTAGTTAACCCATGGGTTAATTTTTTGAAAAAAGATGTCGATAGTGCCTTTTTTATTTTAGAAAGTGACTAGTAACTTCATGTTAAAAAAGTCACTAAAAAGTGATTTGAGAAAAAAGTGACTGTGTGGCAGCCCTGATAATTCTTGACAGTTACTTTAAGTACTTTTTACAGAAAAATTCCCTGCTATTTACAATTTTTTCAAGTCCCGAACTTTTCCCTGACCTTTCCTTGATTTCCATATTTTCCCTGACTTGCGGACACCCTATGGAAAGATTAGATAAAACAAAACAGCAAAGTAGCTATGGTTAAGTAAATGTTCGTACAGGGTCCGATTCTTGTGGGGAACATTAGAACTCAGAGTGTCCTGATGGATGACATCGCTCTTCCGCGTGGATGGTCCCGAGGGTATCCTGGGAGCCAGGAAACGGCAGGTAATCGAGCCAGTTTCACTGACGCCCGACGAGACAATCTGCAATGAGACGTGGCCTCTGGAGTGGCCAAGGTACTTGGGACGTTCGACACGTTCGAGCCAAACCCAATGAGAGGCATTAGGATCAGAAATACGAGATACGAGATCTTTCAGATATCTAGCCTTCTCTTTTTCGATCAGGGGAGGGAGAAAGATGGGCAAAATCTCGAGTCAAGATCGATGAGATATGTAGTGGGAGCCGGAAGATATGAATTGATTGATAAGAGAATACTATTCGAGATATAAGATTGTGAACGTGAAGAATTGGACCATCTCCATTTAACACAAATTGATGACAAGCATCAAGGTTTCTGACACTATTTTTGCTGATCAAAAGGTCTTAAAGTATAGTGTAGTAGCAATGAGCACACATTGTTAGGCGTAATAGTTACGTTTTTAGAAGTGATAACCACGCCCATTAGCCACACCCATTGGCCACGCCCCGTGGGAGCAGCCCTTGTTAATCGAACAGAACTTTTTCATTTCAGTGTGGTCACACCCATTAGCCACGCCCATCACCCCAATATACATATTAGCCACGCCTACCACTCCAATATACATATTAGCCACGCCCACTGAGAATACTCACTCTGAACTCTCCTTAGAACCCTTGTGACTTCCCACATCATTTTTTAAAGAAACTAAGCATAGAATATACCCATTATCCCCTGCAAGAACTAGCCTTGAACTCTCCTTAGATAATTACCCTTTTCTATCCAACAGAAATTTTCCATGTCAGTCTATCCATGTCCATACTAACATGAAAAAATTTATGTTGGCTAGACAAGGGTAATTATCTAAAGAGTGTTCAAGGCTAGTTTGTTCAGGGGCTAATGGGTATATTCTGTGCTTAGTTACTTAAAAAAATTATCTGGGGAGTGGCAAGGTCCTGAGGAGAGTTCAGAGTGAATGTTCTCAGTGGGCGTGGCTAATACGTATTTTGGGGTGATGGGCGTGGCTAATGGGCATGTCCACACTGAAATGACAAAGTTCTGTTGGATTAACGAGGGTTGTTCCCATGGGGAGTGGCTAAAGGGTATGGCCAATGGGCGTGGCCACTCATTACACAAATTTTCAAAGAAATTATGTATAGAATATACCATAAGACACGCCCTCTCCAAAAAATATCATTGTACTCTCCTTACAGAAATCAAAATTCTTTTGAATTCTCCCTTGTCAATCCAAAATAAATTTTTATGGAAGTATGGGCATGCTAATTGGCCACGCCTATCACCCCCGCACACATATTTGCCACGCCTACTGAAAATACTTTGAACAATTCTTAGAGAGCGTTCACGTATTACCTGACGCTATTTTGAGTAATGTTTGACTCACCCCTCCCTCTTGTGACAATTTTGTGACATTTAGGTTTACCCCCCCCCCCCCC
>CAKNWT010314010.1:0-12875 GCA_932066315.1 Andricus coriarius | reverse complement strand
TAAAGAGCCCGTCTATATCATTCCTGTATACCAAAGAATCATCCTGGCAGAAGTATTTTCGAAAAGGCTTATCCCTATTTCTATAGTATGTCACCTTTGTTCCTCTGGCTAGGCATCCTTTCTCCTGCAACCGGGAGGCTAACAATTCCGATTGTTCCTTGGATAACCCTAAATCTCTCACCAAGTCGTTGAGTTCACGCTGATTGAACCTTGAAGGTGTTCCGGAGTAACCCTTTATACCAGCATCGTTATAGTGATCGTCACAGTCATTGTCACAGTCATCTTCTTCGTCATCCTCTTGGTCATCTTCGAAATCTTCGCCCTCGTCACTGCAGGATTCTGAAACGTTTCTATCACTATTATCAACTAGCATTGCCTCAACATCCATGGGTAAATCAGGGTTATCATTAACTAATACTGGCATCGTGACGGACGAAGTTGTTATGTAAACCAGAAGCTTGCTGTTTTTGGAATTCAAACCTAATTTATCGTTGGAACAAAAGTAGCAATCACGATCGTGATTTTGAGGTTCACGCCAGATCATAGGTGAAGAGAAACTCATTCTTAGTGTCCCACTTTTCCAACGTCTCAAACGCGCGTCACAAGTTCGGCAAATGACTTTCGGGACCCAGGAATTGTTTGCAAGATCATGAGCGATACTAAAGCACTCCGTGTACGCTTTTTGAATCTTTTCTGAGAAATTTATTAGGTTCCTACTGACATTGTATTTCCCACACATAACACAAAAGCGGTTCATACTTTTTGAGCATTTATCCATGGTAATATCAACTAAATAAGAATTTTCATATATAATATTCCATGGAGGTCCCGAAAAAATGCGGGGGGATTGAACTCGAATCAATTCCAATTGCGATAGTATGAAAACGAAATTTCTGACGAAATAGGAATTTGGAAGAAAAAAAGTGGCCCTGAAAGGGGCCGATAGCTCCGAGAGTAGAGAGATATAATTTTCTTAAAAGAAATTACTCAATTTTATTCTTCTCAAAAAGGATCCAGCACACTTGACATTAAAATTAGACCCCGGTCAAGTTGGCTGATATCACAATATAATGTAGTTCAAAGCCTCCAGATCAAAAAATCCTAATGGGTACAAGTCCAATGAATCAAAAGTTTTTGAGATAGGTAGGGTTGAACGCGATTCTATCGCTGTATGCGATTCTAAAACAGAAAACGATCACGCACATTGTCATTTGTTTCTGAATTTCATGCTGTTCTAAAACATTAGACGCTCAGCCACACTGTCATTTGTTTCTGAATTGTATGCAGTTATGAAACATAAGACGATCACGCACATTGTCATTTGTTTCTGAATTTCATGCTGTTCTAAAACATAAGACGCTTAGTCACAATGTCATTTTTTTCTGAATTGTATGCAGTTATTAAACATAAGATGCTCACGCATATTGTCACATTTTATTGAAAAATCTGCATCTCATCTTCAAGTTTCAAGTGGGACATTAGATTCGCTTCTGGTCATATTTTTCGCGTTCAACCCCACCTATCTCGAAAACTTTTGATTTTTTAGACTGGTACCCATTAGGATTTTTTGATCAGGAGGCTTTGAGCTATGTTATGTTGCAATTTCAGCCAATTTAACCGAGGCCGGATTTTAATGTAAAGTGTGCGGGGTACTCTGAGTTTAGCAAATTAAATCCAAAAGATGTGTCGCTAGTGAACGCCAGCAAGTAAGTGAGAATAACGACTTGTAACCGTTGAAGACGCAACTTAGAAGTGGAACGAGCGAGTATCTGGTTCATCAGATTTTGAAATGACCTTAAACTGACCTTCAGGGATCAAACGAACAACGGATTCGGATTCAGCAACCCTAAAAAGGTTGTTGAAGTTTATTGCACGGCTTTTCCTGTATTTGACCTTGAACTGACCTTGAACCTGACGTTATGGAGGTAATTAGACCTCGGATTCATATTCAGCGACCTTAAAAACATATGTAAAAGGTTTTTGAAGTTCATTGCACGGCTTTTCCTGTATTTGACCTTGAAATGACATTGAACCTGACGTGATGGAGGTAAATAGACCTCGGATTCATATTTAGCGCGTCAAAATACATAAGGATAAAGTGGTCTTGTCAAATAGTCATCACCTTTTTTTTTTTTGTAAACCAGTGTAATTAATGAAGATATTAATTTCGAATAATGTCCTAGCATCTAATGCATATGGACGATGAAATTCCCATTCTCATCATTCAGTTTTTACCAGAGTGGATTTCTAATGTGTGAAATTATAATTAAGATAAAAATAAACAATCAATGTAAGTTATCTCTGTTCTTCCTTCCTTCTGATATATTAAGCAGGCTAAATATAGAAGCCCCGCTATAAATTGGAATATTTTTTTCGTGATGGTTATGGCGCGGCGACCTTGAAATTACCGAACTCCGACGCATTTCTCATCGTAGTGGCGGCCAGTGAAGTATCCAATCTTCCACTTTGATTTTAATGGATTTAAATTTCGGAAATTTTCAAGCTTCCCGTTAAGAAATTTTACCGTGTATAGCAGGACATCATCGGTATACATCGCGACACAGGTTCCTCCTACTAATCAAAAATGAGACGAAGTTCAGAAATATGGCCAGAACCCCAAGATGTCTCATCTCTATCAGCTTCTCAGACAGGACTGAGTCAAAAGCGCTCTTGATGTCCAGGGCGAGAGTCAAAGTTCTTTCGCTTCCCCGAAAAATACTCTAGAAAATAAGTTCTCAAAAATGCACTGGATGCAAACATCGTTATAACCACATCTCTCCTAACAAACCCAAGTTCAGAAAAAAGTATCCAACATTGCAAGTAGGTGAATAATCAAGTCACACTTACTTTACGCTGATCACGATGATCTCGCTCATCACGCTGACCCCGTTGATCACGCTGATCACGTTGATCTCGCTGATCACGCTGATCACGTTGATCACGCTGATCACGCTGATCTCGCTGATCACGTGGATGCGGATGCGGTGGATGACCATGCTGTTGATACTGATGATGCTCCCTCGTTAAATCACTGGAGCGACCTCTGTTCCTGTGATTCGGCGGTTGATGATGATGAGGCATGGGGTTAACCGGCACCTTGCGTTGATCCTCCTCCGCCTGCCTGCGCTCATAATGACCGAAGTCGTCGAAGATACTAGTAGAATGACGGTATGTATGCAAGATTCTAAGAACATGTATACCCTTCGCGTGCGGGACTTCCTGCGCATCCCTTGAATTGGTCACTGGTTTATTCTCATTGTTCTCTAACCTAATATGGCGCAACTGCACATTAGGAACGTCCTTCACATAAATCCAACGCACGCGAAACTGTCCCTTCCACTTGTCCTGCGACCATACCGAGCTGTTGCTCTGATAATCAACCGACGAAACCATTTGCGCCATTCCGCAAAAATGTCCGGAACCGTTAACAGAGAAAAACAAATAAAGCGGCGCACCATCACGACTCGCCTCCCTAAAAGCCTGATCCAGCCTCTTATTTCCGTGCTCTGTGCTACACCAAATCTCATACTTGATAGACCTGTGAATGTCGTCCTCCGAATAGGACTTGATCACAAAAAATCGGGATCCCGGGGCCATTTCCTCCAGATCCACAGGATTGTATTCATTCTTCACCTTGAGTTCGTCTAAAACTGGGTGCGGGAGAACCGGAGCGGCCGCCTGTTGGGGCGGTGACTGCAGAGGTTGTTGCTGTGGGTGTTGTTGATGGTGTGACTGCTGTGGTGGTTGAGAAGGAGGTGATTGATGATGCTGCGGCTGATGTAGATGCTGAGACGGAGGCTGTGGCTGATGTTGAGGCGGCATCTGGATCTGTGGTTGGGGCTGTGGTGGAGGAGTCGTGGGTTGTCGATTCCAAACGGGAGTGCTGGGATGATGCGTTCTCTGCCTCTGAACCGGAGGCTGTGGCGATGGCAGTGGAGGTTGAACTTGAGGCGGAGGTGGAGCTTTCGGCGGTGGAATGGACGATTTTCCCTCACCCCAGGTGCCGATGTCCATGTTGTGTTTTCCGGGCACAATGGGAGGTGGAGGCATCCCAGCTTTCTTCTTCATTCCCGGAGTGGCAGAGAGGGGCGGCACAGGTTTGGCTGGCTGACTGGCAACACTGGCCCAGGTTATTTTCCTAGGTTCCTTGGGTTCCGGCTTTGGCTGGCTAGCAGGAATTGGCTGATCTTGCCTAGGAACTTCCCCGCTAATGGAGAGACCCTGAACGCTTTGCTCGATCGTTTTTATCTCACCTCCGCTCGAAGTCTGGTAATTTTCGCTACCGCGCGCTGGCTGCTGATAGTAGTCCTCGTAGCGCGCCTTCCTAGGAGTTCCCCACGCACTAAAGTCACCATTGCCGTGAAAGTAGTTAAAGGCTGGCTGACCGAAGGTGCCGAAACCTCCGCCAGCGCTGGCGGAGAACATACCGTCCATTCCATAAGCATCGTGGCCTATTTGCCCTCCGTAACCAGAGAGAAATGCTACTGGATCAGTGCCATTTGACCAAGTACCATCGCCGGCACCAAAGGTTTGGTACGGGAAGGATGTGCCCGCGTAGTATTGACTGTAAGGATCTCCTGTGCCGATAGGATAGCTGGAGTGATGTGGAGTGCTATTGCTACCTCGCCAGGAATCAAATCCAGTATCCTCTGTGCCCCCATGTTCCCCTTGCTGTTGCTGCTGTCGATGCTCCTTGGGACCATTGCTTACTGTAGAAAAGAAAATTCAAGGGATATAGTACGTTGTTTTATCTGAAGTTTCGATATGTTAGGGAATTTTTTTTTAAATCCGTGAAAATGTTTGTGAAAAGACAGAATATGTTTTATATAATATATTCAACACACACTTATAACACACGCTGGATCTTTATGTTTGCTGGATCAGTGTAGCTAGTAATCAAGCAATTTAAAATCCCGGGTTTTCCTGCACAATTTAAAGGTGTATTTGCGTAGTTTGTCTCACACAAACAAACAAACAAACGTATAGAAATGGGGATCTTAACATAATATGCACATACAAAATTCATATCGAGAAGAAAACAATTATTTATTTACAGGTGCCAAACTTATCCTCAATCACAGACTGAAGTGATAAATATCAACCGAAACTGCATTCCGATCACGAGTATGACACCACCTGTTTATCCACGATTACTGAAGTCTTTTAATGTCCATTAAATAAGAGCTACATTGTCTCCTCTTAAATAAGTTGAAAGCTATCGGAATTCTCTATAAAATGGGCCAGGATGAAGTCATCTTGTCAATTTTTTAACAAGATATTGCAAAAGTACTAAAAATTAAAATACTTTTTTATAATTTAAATAAAATAGAATATAAAAAACATCTTAAAATGTCCTTATGATCATTTTAATTTATTCAAAATATATATTAATTTCATTTTTATTATTATTATCCTTCATCCTGGCTTCTTTTATAGAGAATTCTGATAACTTTCAACCACTTTATGAGAAAAAGTTTTAACTCATATATAATTAATATTAAAAGAACTTAAACAATCATCGAAAAACTATCAGATTATGGACTCTCTGATTCTTGATTAAACAATATAAGGAAGATGAAGTAGAAACAATGTAGCTTTAGCGATAGAAGAAAAAAAATCCCGATCCTAAATAAAATTCCCGGTTATTCCCGGACCGCTAGACATCATGTGAATATCAAAATTGGAGAGTTATCAATTCCTCGAGTCGGAAAAAACCAGAGTCGGGGAAAAAATATGGGTAATAATTTACCAAAACAACTGTTAAAAAACAACAACCAATAAAACATAGTAATGAAATAAACCGAAATTAAACAATGAATTAAAATTACATACAAATTTATTAGCACGTATTATGTTTTAATTATTTATTGAATTCAAATAAATATTATATATACTTTGGTAGGATGCCCCTACCTTGATTCTATTGAATATGCTTATAAGGTATGAAGTTATTCTTTATCTTCTAGTAAATATTTTACTTGCCCATGTAGACGTAAACGTATAAAATGATCAAGTTTACTGCTGATAATATTGATCAAATTCCAAGCGTGCAATTCAGCTTACAAAATAAGCCACTCTCTTTTAAAAACTACAAAAGACTATTATATTGCACTGCTAATTTTTTATTTTTGCAATACAATAACAAAACAAAAAGTAACCAAAATTGTATTAGAAAATTTAAAGACCGATTAAGAATTAAAACATCAATATAATATTTTTGTACTATCAGAAAAAATGCTCTGCTCCCATTGAATTTTACTTTCACTCAGTTTTTCTGTCAGGGTTTTTGAAAAATCGATAAGATATTTGACCGACTTATCCATCACGACACTATCGCTTAAATGTGACAGAAAATGTTTCCTGTTGTAAGAAATAAACCACAGAAATTTCGAAAAAGATAAAATCATAAATCCAACTGGATATTCATCTAAAGATTTATTTTTTATCTTTGTGGTAAAAAATTTATCTGGTTGTGCGGCTAACCAGAAAAATAATATGTAAGTAGTAATTTGTCAGGTTAGATAATGTACTTGTGAAAAAAATACTAGTCTCCTTTAGATTATTTCGCGAAAGAAAAATCGTTGGGCGTCTAGGAGCTCAGCCATTATGAATAGGCAAGCAAATAATTTGGTTATCGCAAATTAACTTTCCTAGAGAAGCAATATTGTGTAGAGTAAAGTATACTTTGTTGTGAAAGTGCTTTCAGCCTATCGAGCCTGGTGGAAAGTCTGCAAAATGACCCAGAAAATCTATTTGGTAATGCAATTTTGTGTGATATGCTATTAAAAGCTATGCCCAGGGAACACAGCACAAATACATGAAAATCAGGGCATATTCTAAGGGGCAGTATTAACCAAAAAGGCAGTGTTAAACGAAAAACGGGCAGTATTAAATATCGGTTTCAGGAAGTATTCAATTTTTTGATAAAAATATTCAATAATGAATAATAAAATATGTATTAAATATTATTTATATTTATATAAGTATTTCCAATAAGAGAGATTTATTGTAAAACTTAACTAAATTATTACGCAAAATATTATCAAAACATCTCTGAAAATACCGATTACCGCAATTCGCATCCTGTATTCGAACATGATAACTTTAATGACCCATTTTAGAATTACATTAAGAAAAGCTGAATTATTAAGCAAAATATTGACAAAACATCTCCAGAAATACCGATTGCCTAATTTCCGGCCTACATTCGTAAATGATAACTTTAATGAGGTTAATGCCCTTTTTTTTAGCATGTCGGGAAGGTGAATCGCCTATCTGGCAGTGTTAACATTTCCTTAGAATATATCCTCAAACAAAGGAGAATTAGGGGAATTTTTTCACGAAAAAGGGAAAAAATAGGTGAAATATTAATTTTTTTTTACATTTAGAAAAAAAGAAACAATATTTTTAAAAGAAATTGCATAGTTTTTAAAATTTTTAATAAAAAATGGCTTAAGTTTGAGCGCCTAAAATATTTTACGCTATTAGTAAACGCACGCGCATGAACCGTGGTTGAAGTCTTGGATGTTTATTTTGTAATATTAAAAACAAACTATTTAAAAATCGATAATAAAAATTTTTTGAAACGGATCTCTTGAAATTATTTTTATAATTTTATTATTCATTATTTTCCCCATAGTTTTGAATATTTTTATATCTGTTCGGCATATATATTTTAAAAAGATTTTCAATTTTTTTATATACCACAGTCGCATCTTCTGTCACGCGATCTTTAGCGACGTGTAAAATTCATATCCATCAGAAACACATTCCTAGATCTTTTAGTTTTATACTTTTATAATCTTTTGGGTTACTCTTAATTTTTAACAAATTAGGCGGCTCAGAAATTTTTTTGTTTCTGAAAATATCATTCTCTAAAATGGTAAACTTTTTGACAATCACCCCAAATATGTTTCAAACTAATTAAACTATTTAAGAAACGATTAATTCTGATTAGTGAGATATGTTTGAAAAAAACTCTTACTTTCGTGATGTTAATATTTTCATGGATGCCAATATTTTTTAAATATCTGAAGATCTTAACTGTTTCCGTAAATATTGTTAGTCATATATTGCTAAATTTTAAAAAGTAATATTTTTTAAATCTTTAATTAAAAATTGTTTACATTTAGAATATTTACATGTACAATTGATAATTCAGAAATTTTTGAATTTAAAACGTCTAGAAATTGTTTAATATTACAAAATTAAAATTGCTGAACTTCAAATACTATTAATTTGGAATTGTCTAAGGACTAAAAAACAGTATCATATGTATTTGAAAATGTTGAAATGTAAAAAGTTGCTTCATTTAAGAAAAAGTAAGAGAACGAGCTTTATTTAAATATTGATCAATCTTTACATCAATTAAATATTATATGGAATTTATATTTAATGAAAAAATATTTAACCACATGTTCGAATCGAGTTAAAACCTATTTCATAATTAAAGGCTAATTTGAATGTCCTAATGCCAAATTTAATACTCCACTATTTAAAAAAAAACATGGGTTACGCTAGCTTAACGTTAAGCTCACCGAAACCACAAAAAATCCTCTTAAAAAATCAACCCCTGCCACTAAAAAACTACCCTTAATACGAATTCTTTAAAAATTATAAATCTGTCCATATGATATTAATTAAAGAGCTCATTTAAGGCTAATTTAATCTACTATTACGAAATTTAATTTCCTGATTTTTTAAAAAGAAACCTTGGGATACTCTGGCCTAACGTTAAACTGACGCCTCAAATTATACTTAAAATGATTAAGCTTGGTACACAGAAGTAAGATTTTCAAAATTTGAAATGGCCTATTCAAAATGGGTGTTCAAATGATGAAAAGGTGCATAAATTTTAGTGAAAATAAGTAAAAAAAATAAAAGTTTGCGTACAGGGAATTATCGGGTCGCTGATTACGGATCTTCAATTCGATTTTTAAAATTCAAAATGGCTGTTCAAATACGGCAGACCAAAAACTTGGATAATGTGTACATATTTGTATAAATCAGTACCTCGGGATTTTTCTGGGTCGCTAATCACAAAGCTTTAGTCATATTTTCAACATTCAAAATGAACTATTTTTTATGGTGGACCAATGTTAGTGAAAATCAGTCCGCAGGGATTTTTTGGGACGCTGATTACGAATCTTAAGTCAGATTTGAAAAACTCAAAATGGCCGATAATTATGGCGGGCACTTGAAAATCGATAAATTTTTGGTAAAAGTCAACATCTCGGGATTGTTTGGAGCTCTGATTCCGAATCTTAGGACAGAGCTTCACAATTAAAAATTACTAATCCAATATGACAGACGAAAAGCATGGAAAATTTATAATTGCCTGTAAAAATCCGTACCTCGGAATTATTTGGAACTCTGAATCCGAATCTTAGGACACATTTTCATAATGCAAAAAATTCCAAGCTACTGATTTTTACAAACAGATATCATTTTTCCATTTTTTTGTCCACCGTATTGGAGCGGTCATTCTGAATTATGAAAATCTGGTCTAAGATTCGGAATCAGAGCCCCAAATAATCCGGAGGTACGGATTTTCAGAAACATTATTAAATTTTTCAAGTTTTCCTGCCGCCACATTGGATCAGCTACACTATTAGAAATTTCAGTTAGTTTTCATTTACTTATGTCACTGAAATTTCAAAAATTAGGCTTTGAAAACTAATTTGAGACCATATTCATTAATTTTTAGTGACACGAAACTTAATTTCGAAGCAAAAGTGATTGTAATTTCATAAAATTGACTCTGAAGCCTGTTTCGATTGCTTGTACATAAAATATTATTGGTTGCTGAATAAATTTCACTGTGGTTTACGTAAATTTTATAAACATGCATTGAAAATGAAGTAACATTTTTTATTAAATTTAATAAACCTAAATGAAAATAAGAGCAAAAATTAAAAATAATTCATGAAATTAAATTTAGAAGCTTTGTATGTGATATATTTTTCTATCGATTAATACATTTTTTTCAATTACATGTACAAAATTGGTTTTACTTTTTCATTTCGAAAGAAGTAATTTCCGAGAACTGTTCTTAAAAAAGTTTCACTATTTACATTGAATATCCATAGGATATTCATGAACATTTACAAAAAATTCAATGCACTATCTCTTAAAATAGTTTGAAAACTCATATTGAAATTTCAATAAGGCTATTTAAATTCCAGTTTGCATGAAACTTCAAAGAGTTTTTCATAACCGTAGTGTAAAAATCTTCACTAACATTTTCATGAAATTTCATGAACTAACAATGTATTTTGAATCACGAAAATCTGACC
This sequence comes from Andricus coriarius, assembly GCA_932066315.1. NCBI lineage: Eukaryota > Metazoa > Arthropoda > Insecta > Hymenoptera > Cynipidae > Andricus > Andricus coriarius. The sequence continues at coordinate 2,580 of CAKNWT010314010.1, read as the reverse complement.
TAGGATTCTGAATCGGAGCCCCAAAAAATTCCGAGGTACAGATTTTTACAAAAATGTATACATTTTCAAAGTTTTTAGTTCGCCATATTGGATCAGCTATTTTGAATTTTTTAAATAGGATTAAAGCAATACCAAAGAGGTGAAATAAAACATTTTACAGATTTAATGCACATAAAACTGCGCAGGTGTAAAGTTAAGTTTTTTTCTCGAATAAAAAACGACGCAACTTTGGTCGCTTGAACTGGCACAACTATTTTGAATTTCAAAATTGCGGCAGCAGATTCGTATTCAGCGATACCTATACCTTCGGTGTACCAAGTTTCATCATTTTAACCATAATTTGACGCGGTTACAGATTCTTGCGCTGTTCTTGCCAAATTGTCCCATTGTGCGTCAGTTTAACATTAGGCCAGCATATCCCCAGGTTTCTTGTAAAAAATCAGGGCATTAAATTTTTTAATGGTACATTACATTAGCCTTAAATGAGCCCTCAAATATGATATGGACAGATTTACAATTTGTGCGTAATTTCTATTAAGGGTGGATTTTGAGTGTTAGGGATTCCTTTGCGAAAATATGGTTTTGTGGTTTTGGAGAGCCTTAAATGAGCCCTTAATTATGTCATAGATAAGAACTCGATTCAATGTTATTTTCACGCGTGGTGCCGTCTGCTTAACGTTAAGCTATCGTAACCCATGGTTTTTTGAAAAATAGTGGAGCATTACATTTTTCAATAGGGCATTAAATTAACCTCAAATAAGCCGTTAATTATGAAATAGGTTTTAACTCGATTCGAACATGTGGTTACGTCATCTTAACATACCTGAAAAATGTTATTAAGATCAGTTATAAATTTTGTAATTCTTGTTTGAATTTTCGTCTAATCCAATAATGTTATAATATGTCTAACATAATGTCTAGCATAAAATTTTCTTCAAATTGAAACTAAAGAATCTTTAATGTGGACAAATAGACCATCGTACTTTACTATTGTTTCTTTCAAAATTAATTTTTTTTTGTTAATTAAACTTGTACACATTTAACGCAAAAATATTTTACAGGGGTTCCACTCAAATCCTGTAAAAAAATCCCGACAATTCCAGGGTTTTTCCAGGTATCTCAAGAGATTTTTTTCAGAATTTTTCGTAGTACAAAGACATTCAAGTATTTCGCATTTTGTTAAACAATCGACTCGGAATATGTATACGATTTCGCGAGTTTATTGTAAATAATGATTTTTTCAGTCCTTGTAAATATCTAAATGTGTAAAGATTAAGATACTATTTATATGTGAAATTAAATAACGATTTATTCATTTGTCAAAGTAACTTTAGTAGCTTTAACAAATTATATTACAAGATACTCTTAAATATATTATTACTATCGAATAATTAAATAAATAACTGATACTAAACACACATTTCTTGAATTTATTCATAAAGTCCATGAATTTGAATAAGAATTCAAACAAATTTTTATATTATCTTCATAGACTTAAAATCAGTACACATTTAACACATTAATATTTGGAATGAAAGATATTTTCCAGGTGATTAGAAACTCTGTAAAGAAATTGCCTTTTCGTCAAGATAGATGAATTTTCTATCAAAAAAGCATAAATTATTTTTAAAAACACATGTATTTTCAACCAGTTTCATTTTTAACCAAATAGTTGAATTTTCAAATAAAAAATACGAATTTCAACCAAATAGATGATTTTTGAACTAAAAAAAGATCAATATTTAACCAAAAAGTGGATTAGTTAAATTTTCAGTTTAAAAAATTAATTTTGAAGCAAAAAACTAATTTTGAACCAAATAGTTAAATTTTTAACTAGAATAGTTGATTTTGAAGCCAAAAAGATGAATTTTGAACCTAGAAAATTAATTTTCTACCAGAAAAGACGAATTTTCAACAAAATGCATGAATTTTCAATGAAATAACACAAATTTTCAAACCCAAATGTCATAGTTAAATTTTCAGTAAAAAAAATTAAATTCCACCGAAGAGATGAATTTTCAACAAAAATGTTGGAATATTCAACTGGGTTAGTTAACTTTTCAGTTCATAAAATTCATTTTCAAACAAACAAACAAAAAACGAATTTTCAACAAAATAGTTAAATTTTCAACAGCAATAGTTAAAACATTAATTTTCAACAACAAAAAAATGCATTTTTAGCAAAATAGATAGTTAACTTTTCAACCCAAGAGATGAGTTTTCGAACAAAAAAGTAAGATTCTTAACGGAAAATGTAAGAGTTAATATTTCAACCAAAAAAGATTTTTATTTTGAATAAAAAACAGTTGAATTCAAGAAAAAAAGACGAATTGTCAAAAGAAAGATTTTTCAGTAAAAAAAACAGCAACAAAATTTAACCAAACAGTTGGATTAACAATAAAAAATATGATTTTTCAATCAAGAAGATTAATTTTCTACAAAAAATGACAAATTTTAAACAAAATACATGAATTTTTAATTAAATAAGATACATTTTCAAACCCAAATGTCATAGTTAAATTTTCATTTAAAAAAATTAATTTTCAACCGAAGAGATGAAGTTTCAACTAAAATGATGGA
>CAKNWT010314004.1:1024-17924 GCA_932066315.1 Andricus coriarius | reverse complement strand
TAATCATAACCTACTAAAATCACAATATAACATTTAGAGATAATATGAAACTGTAAAATTATGTCGGTATATAGTTCATTAAATAAAATAATAGTGGTAAAAATTAATCACAATAGATGTGTGATAGTAAAAATACCTGTGTGTTCTAAACAATATTGGTCTTTCAATTTTTGCAGTAAGAATAAACACATTTTGGAGCCTAGTCCGTTCTGTGCCATGCCATAGGCGAAGTGCGAAGACAAACATATAAAGCAAAAGGCATACACGATGCAGCAAGGATGGTAGGTCGATTACAACGGAGGTAGTAAAAGTTTATAAACGAAGTATAGTGATAAGATACGGTGACTTACGTTACTAATGATTTGTGGATAATATAATACTATTATATATACCGCTAATATCTTCAATGTCAGATTCTAAGCTTACGTTGTTATAATTCTTGACAATATAAAACATTTCCATAAATATTCTCTTATAATAAGAAGATTCTTTAGTTTTTCACAGTCTCTCTTGTGTTCTTTAATTCTTGTATGTACCTCTTAGATTGTCCAATGTAACATTTGTCACAGTCTTTACAATTAACTTTACATACAATAGTATCAGTGCTTTTCTCAATAGGTGTTAAATTTTTTTGGCAACTGAAACATTTTAAAGCGTCTTTTATCGGTTTAAAAACTGCCTTGAAGTTATATTTTTTTAAAGAAATTTGGTACAAAATTTTGAGATTAATGGACAATATGGAAGGACTATAATTTGATCTAGATTAAAATCATTGTTTTTGTTATTACAGTTAATGTTATTATTATTGTTGGTAAGTATTGTGTGTAGGAAACGTTCTATCTGCTTGGTAACATATTCAGTTGGAAAACCATTGGATTCAAAAGTTTTAGTTACTATTTTTAAATTGCTCTCATGGAAAGAGGGATGTGCAAGTTTCATTGCCCGATCAACCAAACTATTGATGACGCTAATTTTATATGGAGGAAATGTTATTGAGCTGAAATTGATGTAGCGACCAGACCAGGTATCTTTTCTAAACCAATTGGTCATAATCTGGCCATTATGGTGAGTGATAGATACGTCTAGAAAACTAATACAATTGTTTGATTCACGTTCTATTGAAAACTGTAACCTATTTGTGAAAATCGTTCAAAGTGTCTTTAAAATTAACTATTGAATCTTTATCTAAGCAGGCTAAGACATCGTCGACATATCTATAAAAAAATAAAGGCTTTTATGGTAAAAATCTATTCAAATTCTCAGATTCCAGTTCTTTCATTATAAGATCTGCAACAGCCGCAGAGATTGGAGATCCCATAGGGACACAAAAAGTCTGTTTATCAAATTTTCCTTGAAAAGAGCAGTAAGCATTAGTTAAACAGAATTTCAAGATTTTCGAAAAAAATTCAAGAGGCAATTCAAAATTAGGTCATGTGGTATGTTAGTAAATAAGGATTTAACGTCTAATGAGAAAATTTCGAAGTCATCAGGAATTGTATAATTATTGATAAACCAATATATTTTGAGTATGTATTTTGGGTAGACCATAGAATTTAGGTGGATGACCATTTGTGCATTTGACAAATGTTACATTGGACGATCTAAGAGGTACATACTTACAAGAATTAAAGAACACAAGAGCGACTGTGAAAACCTCATTAAAAAACCGGTTTATATAAACATGCTATAAAATATAAACACAATTTTGATTTCGAGAATCACTCTATTTTAACTAAAGAATCTTCTTACTATGAGAGAATATTCATGGAAATGTTTTTTTTGTCAAGAATTATAACAACGTAAACTTAAAATCTGACATTGAATGTATTAGCGGTATATATAATAGTCTTATATTATCCACGAATCATTAGTAACGTAAGTCACCGTATCTTATCACTATACTCCGTTTATAATCTTTTACTACCCACGCTGTAATCGACCTACCATCCTTGCTGCATCGTGTATGCCTCTTGCTTTATATGTTTGTCTTCGCACTTCGCCTATGGCATGGCACAGAATGGACTAGGCTCCAAAATGTGTTTATTCTTACTAATTTATATATAATGCTATGTCCAGTCTGTGGGCGAGGTCTGACGTGTGTTATTCTTTTACATCTGTTTATATAATTTTATCAAAAATCTAACTTTTAAATATAAAACATGTGAATATATCTCACTCCAAAATTTTAAAAACCAAAATTGTTTAGAACACACGGGTATGTTTAGTATCACACATCTATGTGATTAATTTTTACCACTATCATTTTATTTGATGAACTATATACCGATATAATTTTACATTTTCATATTATCTCTAAATTTTATATTGTAATTTTTGTAGGTTATGAATACTACCATTTTTCTGTCTGAAAAGGACTACCGATGTGTAGTCGAAACGTTAATTTGATTTGAGGGAACTCTCAACTCCAATCAATTTTGACCAGTAGTCAGAAAAACTTCCATTCTTCTTATTATTCCGATCACCGTTGACCATAGTTAGGATCGAGTCCCAATACTTTTTTAGCTCAAAAAAAAATTTCCCGTTTTTTGGTACTTTTCTCCAAATTTGGCGCCATATTTGGATTTCCTACTGGACCAACCTCCATTCTGACCACGGATTCTTGAAGAGCAGACCCAAAAATACAAGGAAACATGGTTTTCGTTTTGAAATTTCTCTTTTTCAGTCATGAGAATGAGGCTTGAACGTAAGTTAAAAAAGTGTAGTTCTTGGTCGTTAATGGGTTAAGCTATCTAATGCCTCACTACTGTCATTGGCCAAGAAAATTTTGGATTCTTTATTTAGGAAAAGTGTCTAGAACGCTTTTGATTTTTACATAAATTATTGAATGTTTGAACTTGAAATTTCTGTGTTTTAAATGTCTTAATTTTATATTTAAAATGCTTAGTGCTCAGAAAACTTCCACTTTAATTGCTTTAATTTGCAATTTGGTCTTAAATACTTCAGATAAGAAAAGCTTCAGCTTTAAAAACTTAAAATTTGAATTTTGCTGACTGGTGTCAAGTTTTTAAAACCAAGAGATGATTCAAAAATTTTTCTTCGTTTTTAGTGGCTACCTTGCGAATAATAAAAAAATGGGTTTTACGTCAATCATTAGTGATAGAAGTGAAGTGTTATTTTTAAGAATTACCGAATATATCCATCATTTTGAGTACTTACATTTCAATAAACTAAAAACTTACAAAGTTGAATCCATAAAAACTTTTTTTGAATTATAGAATGAACCTCGTGTTAATAATGACGCAGAATTAAAAACGAAGACCTCATTCTGAATAAAAAAAATCTTTTACCTCTAATATTATTTTTTATTTGTTTGACTTTATTTAATTAATAATACCCTGACTTTTTTATATAATATAATAATACTTCAATCGCTTTTCCAATGTTGCACGCTTCTAATATTTTCGTTTATTTTTTTTTTTTTAATTTCAATATATTTTAAAACTGATAACAATTTATAGAATTATGGACACTTTCAATAATCCAAGAATGTATAATAAACAGTAACCATTTTTCTTCATTCGCTAATATGAAATCAACTTATTGACATATTTGTTCTGTCATTTCCTATCGATTTCAATTGATTATTTCGAGAAAGTTTGACATATTTCTATTGCCACTTATAAAAGCTCTTGGATGGTCCAAAAAAAAGAATACCTTTTTCTAAAATGGAGTTCCTAAATAATATTGCAGGCGATATTTTTGCAGGGTCATTGATTTAAAATGATAACTAAAATTTCTTTGTTTAATTTTAGAAAAAAAATGTTATTTATGCTCATATATACGATAGTAAAAAGGCTTTGTATTGCTTAGTTTGGTCACTTTATAAAAGTATAAACTCGATAAAAAGTATCTAGGAAGAACCGCAGGAGTGTTGTAACATCATAAAAACTAAATACAATAAAATCTAGAATTTTTTTATATGCAAATGTTTTTCCTTTATTATAAGAGTGCAACGTGCAAACTTTTATTATTAATAAAATATATGTTATAATTTGACAAATTAGACTAATCTTATCTCATATCTAGCTTATCTTATATAATTTACTGATTAGACTAATATTTTTATTCAAACATAGATCACAACCCAAAATAATTACCTTTGGTGGACAAGTTCTTTCTACATCCCGCCGAGTGCAAACTCTAATAGTTACCGGTCTGCTTGTGCTGTAAGATGTACTTTCTGGACCAACTTTGGGACATGAATTTGTAATAACCTCTGCACTAACTAGTTTCTGGATATGCTGCGGTCTTACACAATCCTTGAGACTTGAGAAATTGATCGTCCTTGCAATATTTCTAATTCCCTTCTTCATCTTTCTCGTTGTTAACTACTTCAGGCTTTAAGATTCATAAGCATCCAAGAACAGATTATGATAATGTAAAAATCTTAATTCAAATACTCATTAATTTCGCTGTCGAAAGATACGGAATATAATTATCAAATTTGGATTTTTTACTTCGAAAATATTTAAGTGCACTTTTTGACAAGTAAAATTGAAACTACGTCATCTCCATGACTACCTGTGACTACATTCGCGATATTTCTTCTACAACGATATTCAACTCATACAATTAGCTTGAAAATTATTTAAAAATATGCCTATCAGAAATGCAAAACTAATTAAATAAATCTTTATATTAATGTTTGAATTATGAAATTAGCATTTTATTCAATTTTAGTAGACTGTGTTTCAAAAGTGGTATACAAACTTGAAATATCGCCCGCGGATCAGGTGGCCGAAACCCTTGGCCTGAATCTTAACATCAGAAGAGAAGAAAGTGCATTACTCCATCTAGATGCCGCCACTTCTAATGGCCAATGTAAAGAAAGCAGAAGTTGAAAACTTCCGCCAACAGCTCCTCGAAAAGAAAATGCTAACTTTTGCTTTCCTCGGATCATCAGGATTTAATTCTGACACAGAGGGTTTCATTTTTGCGTGCCAGGGCGGTATCATTTCCACCTTAGTATACTGTAAACGCATTTTACGTCAAGAAGTTCCCAGCGATAGAAGCAGTACGTGTCATGCACCATCTTTGTCGCTCTTACGCAGTATTGGCCGCGACCCTGCCTTACCGAACGCTTCGAGGAAGATAGAGTCAATTTTCTAAAACGAGAAGTGCTAAAATTTTCTGGAACTAGGATTCTCGGACAGCAGTCTCCATTGCACACTCAAAGCCTGATATCATTCTCCAGGACTTCGAGAAACGAACTATATTCGTGCTCGGATTCTCAGCTTCGGCCGGTTATAAATTCACTGATAAGGAAAAGGAAAAGGAGGCGAGGTATCGAGACTTTAAAATGAAGCTGCAGCGACTGTACCCAAAATATTCGGTTGAAATAATTCTCCTTGTGATCGGTGCTCTCGGAGGTGCGAAGCTATCACTGCACCTTAACCTCAAAGTGGCACTTGTGAGATGGATGTAGAGGGCTGTCATCCATGCTTCGCTTAGCGTCCTTAAGTAGCATGAGGGTTTAGACGGCCTGTCGTTGTTGTCTTTATTCGTGCCCTGTGGCCACTCATCTCTCGGTCGTGAGACGTGGTGTGATTATCATAGATGGCAGTTGCTCCCAGTGGGACCCTGCAGTGATTGTTTCACCTGTTTTTTTAATTATATATTACAGTTACACACATTATAAAGTATATACATTAAACATAAAATTAGACATTAATATTGCATTCTAAGCTGAAACAGAAAAAATCGTGTTAGAAGGAAGCAACGCTGGCGGGAATCGAACACGGGTCTCCTATGCAGCAGCATGGAGACTTTTTACTGTGGTAAAACAAATTATAAGATTGAGTAATTTGATTATCCTCATGAATCTCGGCGCATATAACTTCATTCAGCTGTGGATTTCCTATTTTAACCCTTACGTACACGCTTACATTGACTTCACATTACTACACGCTTGCGGCACTCTGTGCTGCACTTCCATTCCTGGCGCATGTGGACTGCTTGTTATTCCATCAAATTATGCTATGGATCTAAAACGAATGTGTAACATAAATAAAATATACAGCCGTGCTTAGGTAATGTTTAATTCTTCAAAATCTTGAAATTTTCTGAAACAAAACATAATTCGTGAAAATAGACATTCACATTTCTCTCAGTACGTTGCACATTGTATTCGGATCCAGTGACCCTAAAAACATATAGTAACCATAGTCCGACCTCCAGAACCGAAAAAAATTGTTTTTGTGTGGCTGTGTGATTACGAATACTCACAGTTCCAGACGCTGGCGGTACGCCGTGTCACTTTTACGTGCTGTAGAGTACTGGAGCATGATCTGATCATGTACTGGAGTACTGAATTCAGGCTTCTAGAAACCCGCATAGCTTCCATGCTCCTCGGCGTTAGTTGGCAAGAGAATGCCTGTGGCACTCAGGTCGCCCAAGTTGCTAAGAACGCGCGCATTCAAGTTTTTCAAAAAGTGCGGTACGGAGTGCCGCTTAGTGTGTACATAAGGGTTAAATGGGAATTTTCGCAAAGCACTACATTGAAGGATTCTTCCTCTCATTGCACGTTTCTATTGAGAATGTTACTTGTCACGTGAAGTTGTATTTTTGCGACTGCGTACAAGAGCAAGAATGCGCAGATGCGTCACGTAATCCTATCTTTGAAAGCAGCTTTGAGTCGTGTTACCACCTTTACTTAGTTTTCCAGTTCTATCCATTTCTACTGTGCATGTGTTATGGCAGTGTCAGTGTCAGTGTTTTATCGCAGATCCGAGAGTGTGAGTGCTCTCGAGTCACGACACTTATGTATGTGTTTACGTTATTGATGAAAACATTTATACTGATATTTTAGTTACATTATCGACGACTATGACTTCTTCCAAGTTTATACAATTTTTGAAATCTTAAGCAATTGTCATTTTCGATGATTTTTTTCTATGGTGCTTCGAGAATTCTCGAGCATTATTAATTATTCAAACAATTTTCATAAGTAAATTTGGAGTTTGCATATTTTTAATTTTTTGCTGACTTTCCTGCTATACTTTGCAAATTTAATAAGTATTTATTAGTTGAACAATTTTCATAAACAAATTCAGAGCTTGGCCATTTTTCAACGAATAAACTTTTCCTAGATAGCGATATGCGCGCATAGTGCAACGCACGTGCGTCGCACGCGTGCTAATTTTGTCGCACGGCTTGCACGCAAGCGATGACGCAGATGCGTCCTCATATACGTGACAGGTGCATCGCACGTCGTGCGGGCATAGTGCGAGCACACGTTGCGGGTTATTGCGGACGGTATATATATATGTGTGTGTGTATATATATCTATATGTATATATATATATATATATATATATATTTAAATGTAGATTGTTAAATAAACAGCAGGTAATCTCCAGGTGTATAAAAATTAATAGTCACTCTGCAAAACTGCCGACTGAGGGCCGCATGAAAGGTGACAACAATGAGGTTATGTTTGTAAATATATGTATATTGCATGATAAGTAATTTACTTACTTCGTATAAAAGGTACGTGCTCCACGATTTGTCCAAACCCTGATATACTTCGTTAACGAGCAGGTTAACAACTTGTCTTAACGAGGTGAGAAAAACACACCAAACAAAACAATCCTCGAAATTTCCCATGGGAAATGATGCAAAACGAGACGAGACCGAGGGATGAGAAGTCGCGATGACACTAGTGGCGGGTCGGGCATTTCCGTTGCATCGGCGAAGGCTGCTGCGCCATATACATATATGTATTATTCAACGATAGCGCGCGGTTTTTAAATACAATTAAAAAGAAATTAAGGACGCATTTTTTTAATTTATTAACCAATTTCCTGAAAATTAATTTTAAATTTGATTTTAAACTTCATTAAATATTAAACATGAATTTCAAACTACAAACTGAGGTTATAAAAATAAAAAAATATTTAAAGTTTAAATTATGCCTACAGTTTGATCTTTTGAAAAAATTCCAATTCAAATTGAAAATTTTTGAAATATTATGTAAATACAAAACGAAAATGTCTAGCTAATAGGAACTTTTTACGGTGGATCAAAGCTTAATAGCATATTTCACTTCTTAACTTTTTCAAGTTTTTTTTTGTTTTTTTCAACTTTCGGGATGACCATAGAAAAATATTTTTTTTAAATTTTCACTCGGTGGAAGCATGTTTAGGAATATTTGTTAACTATTCTCTTTTGCACTTTATTCTTTCATAGTTTCGTATGGTTTTGAAATTTTTGTGTGTAGTGACTCTGCTGTAAGAATGTTACTTGATGTAAAAATTTTTTATATATTTTTTTGTGGTTATACCGAATATTCAAAAAAAGAACCAAAGGTGATAGAAAAAAAAGTGTAAAAAGTTAGAAGTTATTTTTTTCTGTTTAAACCATTTTCACAATAATGATAGTTGAAATTATAGTAATAATAATAATTCTAATTGAAAACTACGCTTCTCACTTATGTATTCGTGCTATAAATAACGCCTCTCACGAAGTGCGACGCACATGTGACGCATATGCGCCGTATATCTTGCCTATCAACAGGTGCGACTCATATGCCTCGCACGTGCGTGCCCCTTACATAGTGCCACGCATATGCCAAGTAACCTGCAGGCAAGGCGTGCCTCGCATTCTTTGCGTGTAACGTGCCCCGCACGCTTGCTATCTGGGTGGCTTTTGTTCAGCGAATAGGCTTTTAACTATTTTTAAAATAATTTTTGGAATTTAAAGAATTTTAGAAAATTTAAAAAATGTGTTAATCCTTGGCTCATATATCTTCAAACAAAGCGGAGTCAACTAAGAATATCTTTTTGATGACTTTTTCCTATGATGCTTGGTAAATTCCCAAGAATTAATTAGTATTATATATAAACGATTTTCATACAAAAATTCAGAATTTGCATATTTTTAATTATTCGATTACTCTTTGTAACGATATTTTGCAAATTAAATAATTATTAATGATTTAAACAATTTTCATAGACAAATTCCGAGTTTGGCCATTTGTCAACGAATAGGCTTTTGGCTATTGTTCAGCGAACGGGCTTTTGGCTATTTTTCAAAAAATAGGCTCAATTTTTTACAGAAATGGTCTATTGTTCAGCGAATAAGCTTTTAGCTGGTTTTCAACGAATAGGCTCAATTATTTTCAGAATTAACTAAGAATATCTTCACGATGACTTTTTTGTATGATGCTTTGCAAATTTCTAAGAATTATTAGGATTTCAAAGAATTAAGGATTTGCCCATTTTTCAACAAATGGGCTCAATTTGTGTACGGAATTACCAAGAATATATTTCCAATAACTCTTCTCTACGATACTCTGCAAATTTACATTAATGATTAATTATTTAAACAATTTTTATTAACACATTCAGAGTTAAGCTCTTTTTCAACGAATAGGCACCATTTTTTTGCGGACTTAACTAAGAATATCTTCCCGATGAATATTTTCTTGATTGCTTTGTAAATTTAAAAGAATGATTAATTAGTTCAACAATTTCCATTAAAAAATTCAGAGTTTGGCTTTAGAAGATGATTTTATTGAGGTGCTTTCTACGTGAGTTCCGTTACCTCTCACATATAATCTCGCATTTGGTGTGATATCTAATCTGTTTTTCTATTTATTCGTTTTAAAATTTTAATTCATCATCATCATTTCATAATTCTATTTGGTCTAACTGATGGAACGTTTCTCAAATTCAAGTGAAATCTATGTCATGGCAAAAAAACTAATTTTTCCATCGACAAATGCCCAAATAATCTATTTCCTTATCAAATTTGTGGGAAAAATTATAACATTTATCGACTAATGATGAATTTTACTAAAATTATCCTGAAGTTCCTAATTAAAAGAACTGACATAAAAAAAACGAATTTTTCTTACGACAAATGCCTGAATAATGCACTTATGTATTAAATTTGTTTACATTATTAACAAGAATAATGATAGGAAACACATTTTCAACAAATAATTTGTTTATAAAATTTGTTGTTTTGTTTATTATATCATGATGGAATATCTTTAACTAATCTTACTCTGTGAAACGTAGGCGATTGCAACAATTTTCCTATTATTGACGATCACCGGGAACGTCAAATAGAAAAATCAGTCTCGAAACATCTCTGGAAAATTATATGAGTTTTTTTTCAAATGTTTCACGTCCCAATGATTTAATATTTGTCTGTTGCACGTTATTTTGAACCAGAAAAGTTTTTTTTTTCTACTGTGGCGCTTGATCTGATTGCGGCTAAACTCCACGCTCAGAGCACAAGCATGTTTACGAGTGTTACGGTCAGGTAAATATGAATTGGAGGCAAATGGAGCAAACCATTAAAGTATACATTTAACGGCACATATTGACGTATAAATATATAATACGAGGTGGTAGTTTTGGGTAGTAGAAGTCGGAAGTCGTTCCTTCGCTAAAGAAGTGCAGGTAACAGTTACGAACAAAGTCGTTGTAGATGACTGAAAGTTGAAAATCCTTATTTGATTATTATTTTATTTATTTTTACAATATTATGAATAGATAAAAATAACAATCACTTTAAAAATCAATTATTTACATTAAAATAATAAATTTTTTTGAGAAACTAATGCACTCATAATTTACACTTATTTTTTATCATTACTCTACTGTCAATATGTATAACTAAAATTAAATTAATCAACGCATAATTTCGGTGAAGGGTGCTTTAACTATTCCTGACTGCAGTGACCTATTTCTTTTTTTTTTAAATTTCAAACTTGACTTTTGGCCGAAAACCCCGGTTTCCCATCACACCGTGTTATTAGGAGATAAGAAGTACAAAGGTTTTGAAAAATTAAAATGTATATTTTTCTAAAATTAGAAATTGAACCTTTGAATTGTTATCGCTTATTTAATTAATGCATTAATAAAAGTAATAATTAATAGTGAATAATAAATAAAAATTCAATTTATTTTAATGATAGAATACAAGTTGTCTTTTCAGAAATTAATTTTATATTTTGTTTTTCGCCTTTAAAACTTATACTCGTACAAATTTAATGATAGTGCATTATATTATTCTATTAATAATTTATAGAATCATAAAATTGAATGAAATACATTTCTCAATTCATATCCAAAATATAAAATAAACTTTTTATGATTTTTCCACAACAATGCCAGACCACGATGCTAAGAGATACGTATTGATACGTATTGGGCGAGATGAGACACCTCAACTATTTATTAGGTTTTGCTAGTAGATTATTTTTCGAGTTTTTTTGTGCACATAAAAGATTATTGAAAGTATTCTGAGAATAGGAATGAGTATCACGATGAAATATAATTGTTTTCACGATTGAGAAATATGATTATTCGTACTTATTCTTGCTCTGTAAAATTTTTAACAAATAATTTTGCAAGGTATCATTAAGTCTTATTACGTCGGCGAAAAATTGTATAAATATTTTAAATTATAAATGCAATTATTGGTCAATTCATTTAAATTTTTCCTTATGTGCTTTAATTATTCTAATTTCAAGTAAATTTACTTGATAAAGACATTCATTGGAAACTATTTCTTAATGATTCTGATTAATTAATTAATCAGAATCATTAAGAAATAGTTTTCAATGAATGTCTTTATTAAAACCTGCACTTGAATTAAAATTTATTGGAAAGTTTTAATGTATAACATATTTCTACAATTCTCCGAAAATAATTTATAAATTATTTAAAAAATTCGTACCTAAAATGCATAATTTTGCACTGCGTAAGAATGGGCATTTTTTCTGCAAAATTTAAAGAAATAATTTTAGAAGCTTTCTGCAACTTGTCAGTGTCAATAAAAATCAAAATTTCGTCTTGAGTACACTGAAGAAACATATCAAAAAATAAACTTCATAAACAAACCCAATTGTAGGTGCTCTGACACTATAATTTTGTTATACAAAAGATTTTACAGTAGCAGCCATATACCCCTCTAAACACGAATGTCAGTTTTTCTTTTGTAAGTTCTAACCATTGTAACTCTCCTTCAAATCTTTATCTATTTTTGAAAATGACACTCAAAACGACTCAAATCTTGCGAAAAAAATTATCTGCCAGCTCCATAAAGAGGTTATGACAAGCAAGACAAGAGCGTCTCATCTCGCCCCAAAACCCCGACTCATTCCGCTCCAAATCATAATTATGATTAAAACTTTAATATTACTTGTTTTCATTAATAAATTGTATATGAAAACGTTAATACATTTAAAATCGATAAATAAGCTTAACGAGAAACCTAAAGTTTAAAATATTATCTGTTATGACAGGAATCAGGTGCAAAAGTGAAATGGAAGACCTAAAACAGGACAGAAATCAACTTTCAAGCTGGATCGAAGAGATTGACCTAAAGAATGACTATCAGGTAAAAAAGAACAATCTGACCTTCTTGAGGATAGATATGCCTGCCTTTTTGCATGACATAGCAAATTATATGACACAATGCATATAGGAACAACTGGAAATAGAAATTACTGACTCGGACGCAAACGATGTGAGAGTACTGAAAAGAGAGTGGGTGAATTCGAAGTCTGCTGTCCTTATATCATTCACCATGTTTGGCAAAAAACAGGAAATCATGGGAAAGAAGTTCAAACTCAAAAGCACGAGGGCCTTCATTGACAACGACTATAAAAAAAGACCATTCCCAGCTGAAAATTCCTGTACAGGAACCTCGGAGGATCATCACATTTTCATCTGCAGGAAACTGCACACGAACCTGTACAGGTAATCTTGACGGTTCCTGTGCAGGGATTTGGCAAAGGAAACTGTACATGATCCTGTAAAGGAACCTGCACCGACAAAGGAACCTTTCAATGATCCTGTACGGCTTCCTGTGCAGGTTCCGTTGCGAAGAAAATTGAGGCGCAGGTTCTTGTACAGAAACATGCGTAGGATCCCTCACGGAAAGACATCAAAGGAACATTTGGAAGGGTCCTGTACAGAAACACGTATTGGGTCCTTTGCAGAAAGCCATCGTGAAAACTCATGTCGCTTACAGCTATAAATTTGCCTTCCTTTTATTCCCTTGAAGATTCAACTCACCATCGAGAGCGCCAAGCAACTAGCCAACCCTCGCGGATTAGTTTCTACGCAGGTTCATGTATATGATCCTGAACCAAGATTACCTGTACAGGTTCGTGTGCAGTTTCCTGTATATGAACATGTGCAGGATCCTCCGAGGTTCCTGTACAGGAATTTTCAGCTGAGTTGAAATACGAAATCAGCTGATCTCAATGCCTAAGGAACTTAGGAGATTGGAGATTGATTCCCAACTGCCCAACAGCCCTGCGATATAGACGAGGTGAATCGTTTCCTCCAATCAGCAAAGAACAGGGAGAAAAGTAACGATAACATCGATGTTGAAGAAAAAGATTCGGAATTTGTTGAATTCAATCAGGAAAGCAAACCAGAAAGCACAGTAAAACTAAGAAGAAAGTATCTTAAGAAGGAAGATGAGTCGATGAGAAACAAAATGACTCAATTTATTGGCCGCACTTCAAGTAGTAACAATGATTGGAGTAAGCCCTTACATAAAAAAATAGCAAAGCAACTCAACCAGGAACAACAGAATATAAGACCAGAGAGGAAGTCTTAGAATCATACTATTGAACAATTTTCTTGGAATGCAAGCGGTCTCAATAGTATTTACGACCTGGACCAGATACAACAAAAATTGATTCTGGGATATGATATAATAGGAGTCACCGAAATTTGATTATCAACAACAATGCAGAAAAATCCAATCTTCTTAGAGAAGTATCAAGCAATACAGAGCCCAGCAGAGAAGACTCACAGCGTCGGCAGAGCCAGTGGAGATTATCGTCTTTATTCATAAGAATATTAAATTGTTAAAAATATTTGAAATTAAAAACTTGTGGATAATACTTCAGTTACAACTGGGGGATTTTATCTTTATATTGGGAGTTAATTATTGGAAACCAAAACTTGATGCTGAATATCTAATGGAGGTACTCTCAAATACTATGTATAACCTTTCGATTAATGAAAACTCTGTACCCTGTATTATTGGAGGGAATTTTAACTCGAGGGTCGGAGAACTAAACTAGGTAGACTATTCCATTACAAAACATACTCCTTTAACTTGGTACCGAAAAAGCAAGGATCCTATAACGAATTATAGAGGAAGGCTTTTGACAGGGTTGTTAAATAGTAGGATACCAGGAAACTCACCAGCTGAATTGTCATTTATTAGGGGTAAGGGAAAAAGCACCATAGATTTAATTTAGATCAATTTTGCATGTTTACGATTCTTTCAAAACTCCAAGATAATTTTTAATATTTTTCATTCAGACCATTTACTTATTTTAAAGCTCAAAAACCAATCAATAGTCAATAAAAGTAAAAATATAAATAATTGTACAAAAAAGGATTTACAAATACAAGAGGTTTATAAATGGTCTGCCGAAGAAGCAGGACTCCTATCGTATGTTTCTTGAGTAATCGAAAATTGACCAGTCTAAGAACGACTCAATTGAAGTTATAAACTTAAAATTAGAATCAGAAAAATCAGAAAAATAAGGAGTGGCAAGATGAACAATATAAAGAATCCAAATTTAATCTAAGTAAAAAGTTAATGAAAGCTAAAGGAGAGGGCTTTGGGGAATCAATTCTAAAAGAATACACGGAAGCAAAGGTTACACATAAGAAATTAATTAAGAAAAAGGAAATCAGGGAGAGGGAGCTGGAAGCGCTGGCTCCCGTTTAAAAATTGGAAGGACTTCTGGCTGACAACAAAAAAACATCTAAAAAAGGAATTTGTGAAATGTCCAATTACCATAGAGGAGTGGGAGAGGTATTATGTAACCGATGCACCAAAGACAGCGACAGAAAAATGAATGACAGAGAAATGGGAGGAGCTTCCGGATCTAGATGGGGAGATGTTCGAAGAAGTAATTGAAAGTCTCGGAGGGCTAAAAAATTGCAAAAGTCCAGGTCCCGACGGATTGAGTAATGAGTTTTATAAGAACTTGCCTGCAAATCCAATATCGCTCTTAAATAATAATAACAAAGATCTTCCCTCACATTTTAGCAGACCGGCTCCAACGATTCCCTGAACATGAGAACTTATTTCCTGATAGGCAAGCGGGATTTAGAAAAGACCGGTGTTGTGCAGACAATATTTTTATATTAAATGCCAGGGTTCAAGCTATAATAAATAAAAAAGCAGAACCTTTTTTGCAATTTTTTTTTATTTTAAAGGAGCGTTCCCATCCCTGAATTACAGGAAACTCGGGAAGAAACTAGTGAGTCTATGCTTGAACATTAAACTTATTCTGACTACACCAGAGTCCCGCTATAGTGGCCGTTTCGGGGGTACCCTTAATCAACATTATCTCGGGAATCTCCAAACCGTTCGCATCTCCGCTGACCTTACAAGCTCCTCACTCTCGCCCCCTTGGACCTCCTTGTACTGTATCTCGGGAACCACTATAGCGGGACTCTAGTGTATTATGAATTTGTAGGAAAACCTAAATATGCACTTTGTAGTGAACGGAAAAATATAAAAAAAACTTGAATGTAAAACCGGGAGTGCCTCAAAGAGAATTCCTCAATCCAATGCTTTTTCTCTTGTTCATCAATAATATTGAGCGGTTTTTTAGAGATCACAGGGCGATGAAAGTAGGGTTGGGAGAAGTTTTAAAGGTACTGTTGCTGGCTTTTTCAGATGATATTGTAATTTTGGCGGTGTCTCCTGTGAACGCACAAGTTAAACTTAATATATTACAGGTTTCGGTCAGAATTCCATAACAAGCGCTTATTTTTTGATGCCATGTTTTACATCATGAAGAATCACTAAAAAAGATGTTTTTGGGATAAGAAAAAAAAGAGCTAATCTTATCATTCCGAACTCGGATTCGGATTTCTTTCAGCAGAAACATCCACTTTTTTGGCCACTGAATTCGAATTCACGGTTAGAATTACAGAACTCAGTCGCGTTTTTTTATATTATGTTTTGGATTATGACGAATGTCGAAAAAGGTATCCTTTTTGAGTTTAAAAAAACGAGGCGCGATGGATGAATTCCGACAACGGATTCGAATTCAACTACTGGAAATCCATAGGAGTTGAATAGTCTTAGGGTTGCACATTTCTACGTTTGAAAAACATTTTACAATTATTTGAACTACCTCCTTTTTCAATATGAAACAAGATTGTTTTGTTGATAAGCCGTCGTAAATTCGTCATTTAATGAACGGCTTGAGGTCTACAAAAAAAGGATGTCTTAATGTCGGTGAAAAGATGTCGTACACTTGTCACGGCAAAGGACGTCTTTAAAGACATAGTAAAGTCGCCTTTAGGACGTTTGACTCGTGGTACATGGGACGTCAAAATTATGTCCTTTTGATGGCAATAAGACAACATAAAGACGTTTTCAAGATGTCTAATGTACGGCACATGTATGCTTTTGAGATGTCTTCAGGGACGTCATTATAACGACGACGTTAGGTCGTCCTGAATACGTGACCAACACGTCTGTCAATATAATGTCGTAACTAATATTATATTGAAATTATCAGCTAGATTATACGTAAATTATACTGAATAATGTAGTTTAATCATACAAGATAAAGGAACTTGTTTCCGTTTACATTTTGGAAAGCGTGCAATGAAGATTAGGGTGGCCAAAAAAACTCAAAATGATTAGATTCACTGGTAATAGCACTCAAAAGTTTAAACTTTTAACAAGGAAATTAAAATTGGTAGAAGTGAATTTTCTTGAAGAAGAAATTTAAAGCAAGTCTAAACAAAGAATTGCTTGTAGCATCATAAACAAACTAACAAAAAATAAAAAAATTCCTTACTACTGGGCAAGTCCCTGAGTCGATCCGTCCACCTACAAGTAACGAGATTCTGCCAGTCAAACG
>CAKNWT010314000.1:0-11606 GCA_932066315.1 Andricus coriarius | reverse complement strand
GGATGCTATCATAGGACCGAGCACTGTTCCATCCTATGTTAGCACATGGATGCTAACATAGGATGAAGCTGTGCTGGGTCCTATGTTAGCACATGGATACTAACATAGGATGGAGATGTGCTCGGTCTAATGTTAGCACAAGGATGCTATCATAGGACCGAGCACTGTTCCATCCTATGTTAGCACATGGATGCTAACATAGGATGAAGCTGTGCTGGGTCCTATGTTAGCACATGGATACTAACATAGGATGGAGATGTGCTCGGTCTAATGTTAGCACATGGATGCTATCATAGGACCAAGCACTGTTCCATCCTATGTTAGCGCATGGAGGCTAACATAGGATGAAGCTGTGCTCGGCCTATGTTAGCACATGGGTGCTAACATAGGATGGAGCTATCCTCGGTCCTATATTAGCACATCGATGCTGGCATACGATGGGACCGTGCTAGGTCCTATATCAGCACATGGATGCTAACATAGGATGGAGCTGTGCTCGGTCCTGTGTTAGCGCATGTATGCTAACATAGGATGGAGCTGTCCTCGGTCCTATTTTAGCACATAGATGCTAACATAGGATGGAGGTGTGTTAGATCCTATGTTAGCGCATGGATTCCAACATAGGATGGAGCTGTCCTCGGTCCTATGCTAGCACGTGGATGCTAACAGGATGGAGCTGCGCTCGGTCCTATGTTAGCACATCGGTGCAAACAAAGGATGAATCTGTCCTCGGTCCTATGTTAGCACATGGGTTCCAACATAGGGTGGAGCTGTGCTCGGTCCTATGTTAGCACATCGATGCTAACATAGGATGGAGCTGTCCTCGGTCCTATGTTACCACATGGTTCCCAACATAGGATGGAGCTGTGCTCGGGCCTATGTTAGCATATGGATGCTAGCATAGGATGGAGCTGTGCTCGGTCCTATCTTAGCACATGGATGGAGCGTAAAGCGCAGGCGTTCGAGTATGTCTAGGCCTAAGGCCCTGTCTACAATGGGATGCGTTCGCTAACGCACGACACAACGAATACGCTTCAGCCTTGTGCTAACAGACCCTGTATACAATGGGATACGTTCGCTGACATAGGATGCTAACATAGGATGGAGCTATGTTAGCTCGGTCCTATGTTAGCACACGGATGGATCGTACATATTCTATTGTAGACGGGGCCTGAAAGAAAATGCCGAGCGCTCGCATGGGAAACGTCTGAGCTACAATTTTCTTTTTTCTTTAATCCTCGCTAACATCAGTACCTCCGTTACGAATATAATCTATCTATAGTGCATTCATAGTAACTGTACAATGTAAAATATAATTCCATCTAGCTAGCGACTCCAGATACGACTAAGCGCGTTTTGTTATTCTTACTCTCGGTCTTTCACTCGTATTTTTCATCGGCTCGTGATTTTTTTCCAGTTGCTAAATAGTCGACAATGTCCTCTTGATACATTTATTTCAAGTAATGCATGGTTAAGTGTATAGAGTAACATTTTTTCTTCGTAGATAGTTAAATAGTATAAACATTAGTCTCAGTACATCGAAGGATATGCAGATAGAGGTGGGGCAGTCAGGAAACTCCAGTGAAAAAAACTGTTTCAAAATCCGGTAATTCTTGTAAAATTATTTAAAAATTCTCGGGATTGAAGTAGAATCCAGAATTTAGAGAGAATTAATGTACAAATCGAGTTTATTTACAAGGTGAAATTCTCTGCGACACTATGAATTCTCTCTGGATTCTACTATTTTCGATTTTTTGTCTATTTTTGATACCATTTTTTCACTGAACAATCTAGACTGTAGTAACTTAGCCACTTAATTGTCCACATTGATTTATACAGCCTATCTGTTTTTTTTTTAGTTTTCAGATAGGTACGCTCGTTTCGTTCTTTGTCGAGAAAAAAATCTCGACACAGTCGCTTATAGTCCTTAGTCAAATCATCGGGCGATAGAATTATTGAACACTCGAGAAATTGTGCAGTAAGAACAGGAAAATCGATCAGTGCTTCGATTAATCGGACGAAACTGGAGGATAGCAAAAATTTTTAATGGCCCGGTTGATCGGAACCAAATAGGAAATAGTGGACGAAGCACAAATAGTTGGACTAGAGTTCTTAAAGATTCGAAAATTTTTAAGCGAGTGGATTTTCAGAGAATATTATCGTATTTTTATTTATTAATTTTGGTCCAATCAAATTTAATAATTGGTTTCGATTAAATCCGACGTGGATTTAGGTGTTAAAATTACGAGATTTGAGTTTTTTTCAGATTTTAAAGCGAATCGTTCGAACTTTTAATTCAATAATTAGAGACTGAATACGTTTGTGTGAAATTATAGTTTTGTCGTTTTTTTACGTTATAAAAATGTCATGCGACAATTTGAAGGGGTAAACTGTTTATTTTTGAGAATTAAAATATTAATTTTACCTTAATTTCGTGCTTTTTAATTTTCAATAAAACGTAATCTCGTAATCTGTTTTCATCTTTTCAATCTTCCAAATCATGTTTCGTTTCAGATTCCGAGTTTTTTCAAATTTTAAATGTTGAAGTGACAATAATCGACAAATTTATAACACATTATAATTTTTCAAACATTTTCAAACGTCTTTTTTAACTAAAAATAAAACAGACGTTTTTAACAGAAAACGTTGAAATTATTAGGGTTTATACATGTAAATTCTGAAAATTCATGCCGAAAAACTATTTTTTATTTGCAATTATCAAATATATTCTCAATCAACTGCTGAAATCACAAGATTCTTTGAATTTTAAATGTCGAAATTCCGTTTTTATATTTCAAGTTTTAAATTACAATGCTTTTAATTTTGTGCATTTAAATTCAATACTGAATTTAAAATAAATGCGAAGAAATTTATATAACACATTTCATTTTCTAACTATTCAATTCTCAATAAAATTTAAAAGAGTTTAAAGTGTACATATTTATGATCCTTTAAATTTGTATACAACTTTTAATTATTTAACAAATTAGATTCTTTTCAAATTTATCTTTCAATTTTCAACTTGGATATTAACAACAGGTAATGATAATTTACTTCATAAATGGTTGTTTAAATTCATCAATATTTTTTAATAATCTTTCAACTTCTCCAATTACGAGTTTTTCAAAATTGTTTACGGTGAAATTCCAATTGTTTAATGGTTAGAATGTTTTTAAATATTGGACTGTTAAATATTATTTCTTTGTGATATACGGATCTCGATTTTTAATTAAGGATTTAAAAAATTAAAAATATGTATTAATAATATTGGAATTTTCATTTTTGCAAGATTGTTCAAGATTTCAAGTGATGAATGTTTTCCAATTTTAAGCAGTCAAAATTCAATACCTTGTTAATTAATGTACAGCACTTTGAAATTTTATACTTTTTTTAATTTAACTAAATTTGACATTTCTTTTTTTACATTTTACCGTTTAAAAATTAATTTTTTAATTTAACTTTTAACTGTTGATACTCTAAAATCCTTCAATGACTTTGTTCCTCTTTAAATTTGAAGTTTTTAGTTTTCAATAATTTTTTATCTTGAAAATTTTTTCAATTTAAAATATAAGAATTAAAATCTTTCTATATTTTAATAATTTTTTAATTCGAATGATACTTTAAAACTTGAATGATTCAAATTTAAAATATTTCTACATTTCGATGCATTTAGATTTAATTTATTTAAACTTTAAGAATTTAGAGTTGTAAATTTGCATCATTCACATTTTTGAGCAATTAACTTTTAATGTTTATCGAGTTTCCGTACTTAAAATTTTGAATTTTTAAATATAAAGAGTGGAAATATCGAATGATTCCAAATTTGAATTTCATGATTGGAAACTGAGTTTTTAATTATTTAAAAAAATAAAATTTCATTATTGACTTAGCAAATTTTAGTGCTTATTACTTTAAATCATCTATTATATTTACATTCTTCCAATTTAAAATTTTCAAAATTACAATTTCCATTGCCCTTAATTTATACTTTTTTACTAATTTATCAATTTAGAAGCTTTACAATTTAAATTGTAATAATTATAAAATTTTTTTATAATTCTTCAATAATGCGTACACTCTTTAAATTTTAAATTAGAGTTGTTAAAACATTTAATTTTCAACATTGTTTCAGTATGAGTGATTTAAATTTTGACAAAATTGATAGGTTTACAACAATATATTTAAAATTCCCTCTTTTCAATTTTTAAATGAAAGGCTCGTAATTTTTTATTTTTCAGAGAATTTCCTCGGATTTAAAGACAAATTTTATATAATTCTGAAATTCAACATTATTCTCAAATTCGACATTATTCTCATTTCAGTTACTTTTATCGAACAAATTACATCTTTAGAACTCTAGTAGAGACTTTCGAGATAATTCTAATATTCCGATCCAGGCAAAAACTAGCTGCACGGAAAAAAATAGAGAAAGACGATTTTACAAAAATCTGATATGACAACGCGCTCGAAACCTTTTTCCCGTGCATTTTTGGAATTCGAGAACGGCGAGTGTCGAGTCTCCCTGGAAGAAGCGTGTCGATAAAAAATTCCAAAAGCGAACTTTGTATTTTTTTTTTAGTTATGAAATACATTCACACACAAACTTTCAATTATTAGCACAGTCACTGTACATAGTGCCAAAATTTTTTAAATTTCTACTTCCCCTTTCATTCGATGAATTTGATGAGTTTTGAGTTTCAAAGCCGAGCAGGTAATTCGCAAAGTACAAACAAAAGAAAAATTTAATTTTAATTTTGAGTTATTATTATTGCTAGTTAGAGTAAACGATATGTATTTCAAATTGATTCAAAAAATTGAAATCGTTTCGGTGTCTTCCCTGATATTTCCAGATAAATAGAAATTCTTTTTATGAATTAGAGACACTTAAAAGATGTCTTTTTTCAGTTCGTATCTCAATCGCCGAGACAGTTATGAGCAAGGAGCGGATTAGAGCCACTGTGAAGTTAGCTGACGAACGCAGCTCGGCTCTCACGGGCAGAGAACTCCGGCTGGGCCATGGGTTAGGTACGTGGGTTAGGCCAGCGACAAGCATGCGCGCGCACGCTGCGCACGCGCGTTGCTTCGCGAGCCCCTCTCTCCCGATAGTTCTCCGCATCTGAGAGCCGAGCTGCACTCCTCAGCTAACTTCACAGTGCCTCTAAACTGTTCCCTTATGAGATTTAGTTTTAATTTATATAAAAAACCGAGCAAATTTCATATTTTGTTGAAAATGGTACTTTGGATATATTTATATCCTTTTTTAAATTATCTACGGCTTTGTATGAAACGCGTGCAACGGCATTCGTGCGCTCAAGTGTCTCGCGTCGATATACATAAACACTATACATACTTTTTTTTATTAACAGTTCTTAATTCGTATTGGCAATACTGCATTCGCACCCTGTGTATGTATAAGCATTTTGCATGCTACGTTACTTATTTGATAAGTTCCGGGTGCCTTTCGTTATTTACTTATCATCTTTAAAGTAACTTGAATATTTATAAGAGATATTTATATTTATACCGAGAATTCTTATTCTCTCTGCTCCTCGCACTGCGTATGCGGACTTTAATAAAATCTATAACTCGATAAACAATTTACACGTATAACACAATTTATAAATATTATTTATATTCTTCTATACAACAATAATTGAGTATTCTACATTGGATCGATCGACACACTTGATTTCGGGTCTCGAAATTTCTCAAATTTTTAGTGGCTTTTCTCAGTTTTGGTCTTTTTTGTGAATTATTCATTTTGGTCCTTTTGGATGTTTGAGAGACCTCTCTATTCTTTTTTTTTCTTAGTTGAAAGCCTCAATAAGATTTTTTTTCGAAGAGTTCAGATTGATTTGAAATTTACTTTATGGATTGAAAAATTGTGTTTTGAAAGAGTTAGTAATTTGGTTCAAACTATTTTTTTGCAGAGGGAAAAGGAATTTTGTCTTTATAATTTTTAGATTGTAAACGCTAAGAATACTTTTTAATTTGAAAAAATTCAATTTTCAATCATAAATTCGATTGTTCTTCAGGGTGGCACTGGACCGGAAAATCGGGAAAACCGGGACATGAAAGTGAATTAATTTTTTTACCGAGAATTTTACAAATTTTTAGAAACAAATTTTATCCAATCGCTTGAAATATTACAAATTTCGTATCACATGATATAATGCAATTCAAAAAAAGTTATTGTTGAACTTTATGTTTAATGTTAATTTTACTTATTAAATTTTTTAATTATGAAATCATTCAATTCACAATGCGTCATTCTGAAATATTTGACTTTCAAATTTTTCCATTTTATGGTTTAATTTTTAACCATATATTTTCAATTTGAAGAATTTTAAAATGCAGTTTCGAAGAGTATTAAAAATTGAATAATAATCATTTCAAAAGACGATTCTTTTTACAATAAAACAATTATAAACTATTTCCAATTTTGAAATAACTTCAATCTAATAGATTCATAATTAAACGCTTTTATTCGATTTCAAATCTTGTTTCAGTCTAAAATATTCAATTTTTAACCCATTAAATTTGAACGTTTTTAATTAAAAAAGAACCATTTTTCTATTCAGCAATATTTGACCATTAATTGAAAATTAGCGATTATAAATCAAATATTCAAAACTAAACAATTTGAAACTGAATTGTTTGAAATGGACTTGAATCTTTCAAATTGCAGAGTAATTATAGAACTTTGAATGTTATAATTTTGATTGGTCCATTTTTTAAATTTTAATTTGTAAATGAAAGTAATGAATTCTGATTTATTCGAGTAAGTTAAAGAGATAATTAGCAGTTTTGAGAAGGTTTAAAAATAATTTACAACTTGAAAAGACTTCAACAAATTTAAAACAAAATGTAGATTTTTGTAGATTTCGAAATAAAATGTTGAAGCTTTTTAATGATTTTTAAACGTTTCAAGACAATAAAGAATTTTCTTAAAATTCCTGGAAAAAATTTAAATGATTTTTTATTTTAAAAAATTAACTTTAAGAGATTCTTTAAAAAGGTTTTAAAACATTTCAAATGAGTTCCAAAATTATAAAAAAAGAATCTAGAAGATTTCCAGGCAATTCGAATAATTTAAAAAGATATTTAAACGTTCTGAAAAAATTTCAAAGATAATTGAAAATTTCAAAAGAATGCGAAAAATGAAATAGCAATTTTAGCACGAAACGAAATAAAATTACGAAGCTTTTTTACGGCTTGGAAAGGTTTCAAGAAAATTAAGAATTATTTAAAGATTTTCGGAAAATTTGTTAATGATTTTTCATAATGAAAAATTAATTTTAAGAAAATGTTTAAAAATTTCTCAAAAAGTTTCCAAAATTGTCAAAAAAGAGTCTGGAAGATTTTAAGGCATTTTTTTAAAATTTTTTATAATTTTTTTAAAAATGTAGGAAAAATTCGAATCATTAAAAAAAGATTGAAACGTTTTGAAAAAATTTCAAAAATAATTAAAAATTTGAAAATATTTCAAAAAATTTGTAATGAAATGTAGATTTTTGAAGATTTTGAAATAAAATTTGGAAGCTTTTTAAGTATTCTGAAATGTTTCAAGGAAATACAGAATTTTCTTAAGATTCCTGGAAAATTCTTTTATGATTTTTTTATTTTGAAAAATTAATTTTTGAAAGAATATTTAAAAATATTTCAAAGAATTCAAAAACAAAAAAGCATCTGGAAGATTTTAAGTAGTTTTTTTTAATATCGCAGGATTTAAAAAAAAGGAAACATCGAATCATTATAAAAGGTTATTGTTTTGAAAAAATTGCAAAAAATTAAAAACACAATGTAGTTTAAGGATTTCGAAAGAAATTTTTGAAGCTTTTTAAAGATTTTGAAAGGTTTTTTTTTTTAAAAAGTAATTTAAAGAAAATATTTTAAAAGATTTGAAACGATTCGAAATAAAAAAAAGTTCTAATTTAAAAAAATGTTCGGTAAAAATAAAATTTAGTCGTGTTAGTTATAAAAGGTTGAAATTTAAAATGTTGTTCTATAACCGCATTGAAATTATAACTGTTCATTTAAAAAGTCTTCAAAGTTTCATTTTATACGTGTAAATTATTTTGCGTTTGAATTAAAAATGGTATAAGCTTTAATTTTAAAAGCTTGAAATTCAAAAGAGTTCCACTTTGAGTGCTTTAATTTGCAGTTCAGTTTTCATTACTTCAAATAAAAAAATTTTCAGCTTTAAGAGTTCGAATTTTTTTTTTAATGACAAGCCGTGGAATTTTTTTCCTCGTATAAAAGGCCACCCTGAATTTAAGTGATTTAAATCTGAGTGAGTGAATTTAAGAAAATTGAAGAGACTTTTCTCTGAAAAGCAACCTCTATTCAAAAATCCAAAAGAAGATTCCTCATCCCATCTTAAAAAATGCACTTTTTAAAATTCTAATATAAAAATCTGAACCCTGTTGAATCGAGTGTGTCGAAGTTGCGTTTAGTTCTAGAAAAACGAAAGGCCCTACGTTATTTTGTCTATAGGAGCAAACGTTTTCTTATCCTCATACGCTTCATTGTAACCCTTTCCTTGTTTTTCCATTCTCAGTATTTTTATTTTTACTTTTATTTATTTTTTTCCTCCTCCTATCAGTGTCAGTCTTGGCTCGCTTCCTCTCTTTTCTCAGGTCGAGAAACTCGACTTTCGATTTCTCACTTGTTGATATAAATTTACACATACCACTCTTTAATGTCTTTGACCTCACGTTTTTTGCCGTTTCTATTGACATTGGCACCATTTTTCAAGGCACCATTGTACGGCTGATTGGATCCTGCAGGTCCCAGAAGAGCTGCATTTGGATCTTGGCAGAAGGTCTTGCCCTCGTCTACCTTGTAGTTGGCCTCGGGTCGATTTTTGAACTTGAGGATTATCAGGATTATGAGAACGATTGCTATCAAAGCTCCAGCAATTATCCCAATTATCAGGGCGGCATTTTCTGCCGCCTCGGAATTTATCCTCTTGTTGTTGTTATTTATGACCTTTGGACGCATTGTGATGAACGGTTTAAAGTCTGTCTCGCCAGTGCCAGGTGGAATTGGAGTGTGACGTTCCGTCATCTCCGTCGTTGACGACGACGTCGTCACTGTCGATGTCCGCTGGCGTTGCGTCGTCACAGTGCTGAAATAGGAGAACATTTTTAGATTTTTTGATTAATTAATACAGTGGGAGTTATACTATCTAAACCCGTTTTAGTAGAAATTTTACTAGTAGCATTGTGTATGAACAATTCAAAATTTAAACAATACAGACATTTTCTATTTCCAAATCAAAACACAACAGTGCTTTTTTTGAAACTGAAATTTATACTTGTATTAGTATAGTATCCTCATGATTAAAGAAACCTTAAATAAGTTAGGCCCTTCAAGTATAAGTTCAAATTTATTTTGAATATACCGCTGAAAGTTAATGGCGTCTCTCGTATAGCGCATGCGTCCACACGCTGCTGCTGCCACGACGCCGTGACTCGCACTCCTCGCGCGATTTTTCGTTTGTGAATAAGTGGATTCTGACTTCAATTTATTGCAAGTTAAATGAATTTAGTCACTGATATTATTATTTTTGTGTCTGTTTAGTTTCTTTAAAATGGGTCAGCTTTAGTTTAACATTGAAGAATAAGTGAATAGTTTAAAGGGAACAGGAAAAGTGTCCTTGAAAAAAGTTAGGTTAACTAAAATGTATTTTCAGAAAAATTAAACATCTTCGAGGCTTATAGTGTGCAGAAATTGGCAAACGTACTGCAGAATCACCAGACTCGACTTGATTCTAAGGAATATTTATGTGCCTTTTCTTCTGCACAAATCTAAAATAATATAAATATGTTAAAAACCTTTTCACATTTCTTGTATTTATCTATGTATTTAATAATTTATTACTTGATTTCAATAAAATACTCTTCATTCTAAAATCAGTTTTTAAATTTATTTAAAACTACCGTTTAAAATAGTTACTAACAATAGATTTACCGATTCATTTAGTAGTAGCAATACCTATTCATTTAGTCCGTTATTTGGCGCTATTTGAATTAGTAGAAAATTACCCTGGCGAAAGATTCGGATAGGAATTCATTCCGAGCCAATCAGAACTATTCCGAATCAGTCCGATATCTGTATCTGAGCCAATGCGAATCAATCCGAAAAAAGTTTTGAATCTCGTTTGTTGAAAAACGCTTTAAAATTAATCCGACTTGATCCGAGACTTCTATCCGAAAGTCCCCGAACGAATCCGAAGTAAATTTTCAATCCGAATGCGTCAGAATCAATCCGGACCCGGATTGATTTTGAATCCGGAAGAATCAGTGTTCGAATTGATTCGGATTCGGTCGAATTGAATATTCGGTTTAGAATGTTTAGATCAATCCGGGTCCGGATTGATTCTGATTCATTCGGATTGAAAATTTATTTCGGATTAGTTTGGATGCTCTCGGATTGAGTCGGATTAATTTTTAAGCGTTACCTATGTGAAACTTTCGCCAGGGTACTAACAAGTATACAATGCTTTTCCTATAATGAATTTCTTATCATTTTTTCGCGATACTTGAAAAATTATTATAGAAAATCAGTATATAGTAATGAGAAATTATTCAACGTAGGATTTCAACAAATTTGAAGGAATTTCGATGGATTTTAGACGATTTCGTAACAATTTAACGACATTTTAAAGATTTTCAAACGTATCAGGAGGTTTTAAGGGATTTCAACACATTTCGAGGGACTTCCACTGATTTTAAGGCTTTGAAAACGATTTTCAGAGGTTTCCAAATATTTTAACTAATTTAGAAATATTTCATCGGTTTTTATAAGAGATTTAACAACATTTTCACGAATTTGAAGGAATTTAGAAACATTTCGAGGGAGTTTAGAAGATTTTAAAGATATCCAAACTTTTCCGATGATTTTAAGGGTTTTCAAAGGATTTTAAGAGATTTAAACAATTTTTAAGAATTTTTTAGGATTTCCAAAGCTTTCAAGATATTTCTATTAAACTCTGAAAATTAATTTAAATTTAAAGGGGTTCCTAGCTATTACAAATATTTCAAGAGATTTTAGGGAATTTCAAAAATTAAAGAATTTAAAATATTTAAAAGGATTTAAACTGGCTTTAAGACAATTTTAATGAATAATTTTAATTTAGTTTGAATTTCCATGGATTTTAAGCGATTTCGTCAGATTTCATGACTATTTTAGGGGATTTTAACAGATTTCGAGGGCCTTCCACGGATTTGAAGGATTTTAAAAAGATTTTGAAGGGTTTTCCAAATATTTTAACTAATTTAAAAAGATTTGATCGGTTTTCAAGAGGATTTGTAGAGGGGTTTTAGAGAATTTTTACTTTTTTCAAATATATGAATGGACTGCAAAGAATTTTGAAGAATGTCCAAACATTTCAAAGGATTTCTAGAAAACTTTGGAAAATAAATGAAATTACAAAGGGATTATCAGCGATTCCAAATATTTCAGGGGATTGTAAGATATTTCAAGGAATGTCACAAGATTTAAAGGATTTTATTACAACTTCAAGGACTTCAAAGATTTCTAGGGATTTTAAGGTTTCTTCTAGAGGATTTTAATGAATAAGTTTGATGCAAATTACATAA
>CAKNWT010313992.1:1200-13344 GCA_932066315.1 Andricus coriarius | reverse complement strand
CCGCGAGTCGGCTACTTTGTTGGTGATGCCCACTGACGAGGTTAGGATCAACCAGACACCACGGAAAAGAAAGAAAATCATATAAAACAGTAAATACTTACGTATTAGGCGCTAATAATTGCAGAAATGATGTTTATCGCGGCACTTAAAAAAAAAGCAGAACCTCATTTGTGACGCCAAGGCCAAACGGGTGCAAATTTGGCCTAAGGTAACTTTTCGGCGTTTCCAGCAGAGCAGCTGTAGAGCGACTGACGCCAAGCTGTTTCTCGACGGTTAGGCCGAAGTATGGACATTTGAAATTTTTGGCTTGACTGATTTGTACCCGTATGGCCTTTGAGGGTTAATAGACAAATTCTATTTCAAATAAGATTCATAACTCTTGAACAATTTTAGTTTATGATGGCGTTTTACGGGAAATCGATTATTTAAACAAAAAACATTGGGTTTAAAAAAATATACACATTCTTAAACAATAGTTTGTTATGGTATGTTAGTGGTTTTCGTCTAAAATCGCTACTCTGAATCAAAAAATCATTACAACATACAACTATTTCTTCCTCTGCATCCATACATAACTTTCCTTATATCCTTTTCTTGGTACGTCCAGGTCTCGCAACCGCACAAGCACAGTGGGTGCAAGTACAGAGTTATATCTGGTCATTTTAGCTTTATTTGTCATATTATTACTTCTGGTAATAGCTCCTACACGGCTGGGAAATAACCTTCCTACCCTCGTCTATACACCTGGATATCTCACCATCTATCTTTCCATCATTAGGAAATAAACTTTCAAGATAATCGTAATTATTAACTAACTTAACTAAACTAATATGAAACATTAATTCTGAAGTGAAGACATCAGTTTTCATCGATTATCAAAAATATTGTCCTTGCTTTTACTTTCTTTGTTTTCTAGTTACTTTTAAAAAATCAGTGGGAAGTTTTTGGTGCGGCGTAGAGTTTAGGTGTCTTTCCACCTGAGGCCTCCTACGTTTTCACATACAGAGATAAAATACAAACACAGGCACAAGAAGGTTATTCGAGGGCTGAAGGCTGTCAACCGATTAATACGCGGCACGGCTCACTGGTCCATTAGCTTTGATCGGTCACAAACACGCATACGAGTGACGTGTTCACTAACATGTGGCTCTTCGTTGAGACCTGGTCATGTGAGAGACGAACAGACCATGTACTGACACTTCATTGATAATTTTACCCGCTTGTAAGGTGAAAGCTGTGCGAAAGCTTACCACCACCTCACCACATATCGCTTGCTTCAGCATCACAGATTTATTTGACTACTCCGATGTTAACACTAGATTTTCACCTACTCTCCTTCTCACCATTAACTACTCAGCTAAACCGGGAAAAGTCATCTATCAGATGCAGAACATGGATTTATTATCAGCTTCTAAAGCCACTCACAAATTTATGTATTTAAATTTTTAGATAAAAGGTGTCAAATGCCTTTCAAATTCAGAAAATATCACCTTGTAATTTAAATTTCGCCCCAGAATTATTTCAAAACCAGAGGTTATGTTTAAGTGTGGCTTGACGATTTTGGCATGAAATTCAAATTGTAAGATTTTCGAAAGCTTCGAAAGGCAAGGGAAAGGTTCCAGGTCAGGAATATAAGCGATTTTCTTGAAACTAAAGGAAATAATTAATTGAGAAGATATTGTGGTAAAATATTTTTAAAGAAGTTTCAAAATTGCGGCAGTTGCATCACTTTGACTTTTTTTTAATAAATTTTCTTGGAAATGCGATATTTCAGAAACTTTTTAACCGATTTTAATGAAATTTACAGTTTGCTTTCGGAAAACTTTTACTTTCATATAAATTTGATGAAATTTGTATACAAGGAAATTAAAGAAAAGGTTTTTCATCAAATGTACGGCCGCTATACAATTTTTTAGAAGAATATTTTTAAATATATTTTTTGATCATTTGTATTCTAACTAAATGTAAATTTTTAAATTGTAAATTTTTTCATCAAATGTTCGTCGCTACCATTTTTTTAAGAATATTTGAATAATTATTTTAATGCAATGTTTTTTGATAAATCTGTATCTTTACTACAGGGTAAATTAGTATTTGGCGGCACAGAAATAATTTTTAATAATAACATAAAATTCCTGACATTTTAATTTACAAAATTTCAAAAGTTTAAAATTTAAAAAAATATTAAATTTTGTATATAAAAATTTTAAAGAAAAAATAAAACAAAATTAAAATTAAGATATAAAATTTGTAAACAATTTTACAACTGTGATACTAACCCAAGAAAACCATTTTAAGTATTGTTAAAAACAAAAACGAATAAAAAAATTAGCTTTCTTACGTTTGTGAGGAATAACTTGCACAGGACAAAATAAACAAATTTAAAACGAAAAATCAAAATTTTGTTGACATTATTTGACCTAAACTTTGATTTTATCTCTGCTTCGTTTTTATAGAAAAAAAGTAGTCGACATAAGCCCTATAAATTTTATTAAAATAAGTTGAAAAGTTTCCGACCTACCGCATTTTCAAAAAAATTCAAAGTAACTTAACTCCCACATTTTTTTAATTTTTCCAAAAATATTTTACCACAATAAAAGTCTGATATTTCTGACCTTAAACCTATCAGGAACAAAAATGTCTTTAATATTATTTAAGTCTGCTCAAATGGAATCTGTAAAATTCTGTCCACCATAGAAGAGGTAAAAGTATTTAATCAAAGCTTCTACTTCGTTATTTTCATATGCTTCTTTTTACTTTTTTTTTAAATCGTTGCTTGATAGGCAGAAAGACTGATAACCATTCGATTCAAACGTCACATGCGAAGCAGCCGCTCCCACTGTTGCCAATGAACCTTTATGCGGTAGGATGAAGATTAACTACGATTTTCCCATGCATTCATTCCAGACATTAACTCCAGGATCTTTCAATTTTTTTCTCCAGAGTGCTAATAGTATGTTTAAATTGATTAAATAAAAGAAATATTCCAATTGTATTCTAGACTTGCAAGGGGAAACCGCCAACTGTAAATTTTAGATTCGTTTCATAATTTTTTTTTTAATGAAAGCTCTTTACCTGAGTATTAATTTGCCAAAGCCTTTTCGCCGTTTTCGATAAAACCGACTTTGAAATATTAGCCACAGACCATACAGAATTTGATTAAAAATACTTTCAATCGGTCCGTAACTCAGGCAGTTGCGCTCCGGCTTCATAGCCGGAAGGTTGTATGTTCGATTCTCGCTTCCGGTACTTTTTTCATATATTTTTTATTTATTAAAATGTTTATAAATATAATTTTCTTTAATAATATTCTAATTGGAAATTGTATGCTAGTGTAAAATTAGACTGTGAATAAATTGTATATAATTGAAAGTAATTCTTAATATTGCGTTTTCTTTGTGATTATTTGCACGAAAAAAACTTGAAAAAAATATATTCTAATCCAGGAAGCAAATATTTCTTTGATGAGTAAATGTTCTGTTTAAAAATTCGGATTAGAAATACAATTTTTTCTTTGAAAACCCTCGTTCATACTTCTTATTTTTATTGCAATTGGCAAGCATTATGAAAAAAATTAATAGCAGTTATAGAAAAATATTGGTTTGTAAAAAAATCAGTTTTTCCGTGAAAAAAGGCATTCGAAAATTATTATTTGAATAATTTTGAAAGATGAATTAATTGTATTAATAATTATTTATTTATTAATAATTTATAAATATTTAAATAAATAAAACAGTGCAAGCAGCGATAATCGAACATGCAAGTTCGAAATCAAAGGTACGTTAACACACATAATCCTGAATACAATCCCACAAAGGAAGTTTAGAATGTTCATAATACAGAAAATAGATTCTTATCTAATAGATCTTCTCTTCTGGATTGAAAGATATATTTTTCGCCCAAGAACTCAAGTTTCTTAATCAAAAAAATAGTACAAAAAGGTAACATGAAATTCGAAATTGAAATATGACACTTACAGGATTCTCCTTCTCATGCCTCTCGACGTCATTGTTTTCAAGAAGAGGAGCACTGCTACTTTTACCACCCAACTCAATAGCGAGGGGTTCAGATTTAAGTTGGAGGCTCGCCGCAGATGGCGAGGAAGGAGCACGTGGCGGAGATTCTAATAATTCTCCAGAACTCAAGGAGCTACTTGCAGTTATCGAAAGACCTGTAAAATGATAATATTCATAAAATAAATTTATTTCTAGAATTCTCCAACAGATTAGTTTCGAATTGGTTGCGAATCTCAAAGTTGGAACAAATTGTTTTGTTAGTTTCATAAATTCAACTCTAGGGTTTCGTAGCCCCGGGCATAAGCCCTTACAGTTGCGGTCGAGTGTCCATACGTCAGTAGTATTTTTTCCGGAAGGGGAAGCAGAAGAAGGAACGGCACGTAGGGAGGAAGAGAATAGGAGATGATAGGACAGGAGAGGACAGGATAGAAGAGTGGAGAGGATAGGAGAGGGCTGGATAGAAGAGGAGAGAAAGGAAGAGAATAGAAGAGGATAGAACAGGAGAGGACGGATAGGAGTGGAGAGGATAGGAGAAGAAAGGATAGAAGAGGAGTGGAGAGGAGAAAAAAGAAGAGAACAGAAGAGGAGTGGAGAGGAGGGAAAAGAAGAGGGGTGGAGAAGATAGGACAGGATAGGAGAGGAGAGGAACGACTAAATTAACGTCTTAATAGGCTACGAAACCCTTTTTTGAAGGCGCACGCGCCTACTTTAACTAATTTTTTTTTAATCTTAATAATCTTGTTACGTCCTCGCTGTGGTGAAGATACAAAATGATAATTCAATCTTACCCAGAGGTAGATTGCTGGGTCTAATTGGTTTTATTCTCGGTAAGGAATCATCCATCTCACTACTACTGTCTACAGCATCTTGACAATACTGATCCTCACTTCTTCGAGTTTGTGTGTGAACACTCTCTCTTTTAACCCAAACGTCCTGTGATCCTTTTTCCAATCTAGAATTTAACTTGGAGGGACGACGACGAATTCTCTCCCAAGTCTCCTTACGGTGACACTTGTTTGATGTCGTCGCTGCAAACAAAGCGAGGACGTAACATATTTTCCATCAAAAACAATTTGTATCTTCTTCATATGTAAAAATACGGAAGCTAAACTCTAAATAAAACATTAGGGACTAAAAATATAATAATAATATACAAAGAGATTTCTTTGAATTTAAATTTCGCGCCAGAATAAACTCAAGGTCAGTTGGCGCGAAGTTTAAATTAGAAAATTTAGAATTAAAAGAAGATAAACAATAAAATAGGGACTTACGTTTGATTGAACGACGTTCTGTACTTCTTGGTGGACTAGCAGTGCCAATTCCACTTTCGAGAGGTGAAGCCCGATCCGTGGTGTCTGGCGAGACACTTCCGGAAGAAATTTCATCCATACTTTGTAGCAAATCTTGCGAGGAGGAGGATGATCTATTATCGTCATCAACTGTATCTTGTGGAGAGGCTTGATCCAAGGTCGTCTCATCTTGAAACGATTGCGCATCCACTCGAGAACCCGCTAGATAAATTCAAAAATATATTTTAATATTCACAAAACACATTTCGAAAATCTTCTCTTTCGTCTCTTTTTTTAAACTATTTAGTATATTTTTAAAGATCACTTCTATTAATAACAAATCTGTTTTAAGAAAATAGATTTATTCGTTGAATGCGTACCTCGAGGAGATTCGCAGTCACTGACCCAGGTAAAACTTGAACTTCTCGAAATTGCTGGAGACGTTTGGGTAGCTATATCAGCACAAGCGAGGGATTCTGTAGGAGGACTGCTCGTGCAACAGGTGCCAGACCCATTTCGAAATCTTGAGAGCAGAGAGTGCAACGAAATTGCATACTGGAATAACAGAAAATTTCCAATAAAGTATTTTTTTAATAATTTAAAAAGGGTTTTAAAAATATTCCAATTTTCTTTTTTTTTCTACCAAGAAAAATATTTTTTTCATTTATAGAATTATATTGTACTACCGGTGGAAATTATCTACCCGTCTGTTTTTTGAGCTTCTGCTAAAGTACCTTAATTTTTATAATGTACCATATTGAATTCAAAATGAAACGTTTAAGATATAAAATATAATTATATTGCATTTTCAACCAAATAATTGAATTTTTAACCAGAAAATATTAATTTAATACCAAAAGATATGAATTTTAAAGGAAAGAGTTGAGTTTTCAAGTTGAAAAGTCAACATTTTCAGAGAATAGTTCAATTTTAAACTCAGAAAGATGAATTTTCAACAAAAAAGTTAATTTTCTACCAAGACAGATGATTTTTCAACCAAATAGTTGAAATTTCAACCAAAACAATTACTTTTACATCAAACGGTTGTATTTACAATCAAATAGTTAAAACTTCAAGCAAACCAGATGAATTTTCAACAAAAAATTTGAACTTTTACTCTACTAGTTGAATTTTCAACCTACAAAGATAACTTTTCAACCAAATGGACGAATTTTCAACCAAAAAAGATTTAACTTCATCTTCAAGACAAAAAAAAACGAATTTTTGGAAGAAGGTTGAATATTTAACAAAGAAAGATAAATTTTCACCCGAGAACTTTTCTACCAAAAACGATAAAATTTAAATCTAAAAGAACAATTTTCCTATTTAAAAACGAATTTTCAACAAAACAGTAAAATTTTCGACCAAAAAAGATGATTTTTCAACTAAATAGTGCAAATTTCAATCTACAAAAATGTATTTTAAACAAAATAGTTGCATTTTCAACTAAAAAAGTTAATCTTTCAACCAAAGAGAAGAATTTTTAACTAAAACCTTGAATCTTGAACAAAAAAATGCATTTTTAAGAAAAGGGTTACTTTCAATCAATTAGTTGAATTTTCATTTAAAAAAACATATATTTTTAATAAGAAAAATATAATAGTTGATATTTCAAACAGCAAATTTCTTTACTTTAAATAAAAAACAGTTGAATTCAACAGAATTTGATGGATTAAAAAAATGTAATAGTTGATTAATTTATAATCAAATATTTTTAACCAGAAAACATATTTTCACGAAAAGAGATGAATTTTCAACAAATTAATTGAATTTTTAAATCAACTAGTTAAAGTTTCAACCTACAAAGACAAATTTTCAACCAAATGGACGAATTTTCAAACAAAAAAGATTCAACTTCAACTTCAAGACAAAAAAAATAATTTTTGGAAGAAGGTTGAATACTTAACAAAGAAAAATAAATTTTCAACCGACAACTTTTCTACCAAAAACGATACAATTTCAATCTAAAAGAACAATTTTCCTATTCAAAAACGAATTTTCAACAAAACAGTTAAATTTTCGACCAAAAAAGATGATTTTTCAATTAAATAGTGGGAATTTCAATCTACAAAACTGTATTTTAAACAAAATAGTTGAATTTTCAACTAAAAAAGTTAATCTTTCAACCAAAGAGAAGAATTTTCAACTACAACGTTGAATCTTGAACAAAAAAAGGATTTTTTAAGAAAAGCGTTACTTTCAATCAATTAGTTGAATTTTCATTTAAAAAAATATATTTTTAACAAAAAATATAATAGTTGATATTTTAAACAACAAATTTTTTACTTTAAATAAAAAACAGTTGAATTCAACAAAAGATGACGAATTAAAAAAATGTAATAGTTGATTAATTTATAATCAAATATTTTTAACAAGAAACCATCATATTTTTCACGAAAAGAGATGAATTTTCAACAAAATAATTAAATTTTTAATCAACTAGTTGAAGTTTCAATCTACAAATACAAATTTTAATCTAAATGGACGAATTTTCAAACAAAACAGATTTAACTATAACTTCAGGACAAAAAGATGCATTTTTTAGAAGAAGGTTGAAAAATTAACCAAGAAAGGTAAGTTCTCAGCCGAGAATTTTTCTACCAAAAAAGATGAATTTTCAATATGAAAGAACGAATTTTCTATTCAAAAAGTCTAATTTTCAACAAATTAGTTGAATTTTTTACCAAAAAATATGAATTTTCAATCTGCAAATATTTTCAACAAACTATTTGAAATTTTTGGAAAGGTAAATTTTAAATCAAAAATGGAATAGTTAAATTTTCAAGCAAAAAGATGAATTTTTAACTATAATGCTGAATTTTTAGAAATTAACTTTTAATAAAAGGGTTTAACTTTCAACCAAGAAGTAAAATTTTCATTAAGAGAAGATGGATTTTCAATAAAAAATGTTGATATTTCAACTAAAAAATAGTTTTATTTTTAATCAAATACAGTTTAATTCAACAACAAAAATGAATTAAAGACGAAAAATGTAGTAGCTGATTAATTTTTAACCAAATAATAGAATTTATAACCGAAGAACATTTTTCAAACAGCTGGATTAAGTTCGAATTTAAGAAAAAAACGAGATAAAGTGAAAAAACGCTTAGCATCTTGAAAACAGGGAAAAAAAAGAGAAATTCTTTTTTTAAAAAGGGGAAAAGAGGGGAATAAAGGAAAGAGTGTGAGATCTGTGAACATTTTTTGTTCTCACAACACCGCAAATGGCAATAAATTTCTGCGTTTAATAGGTCGAAGTTGAAGGCAAAATGTCTATTTTATAAAAAGATATTACAAAAAAACGTCAAATAAATCAATTTCGATGTTTATGAAAAATTGGAATAACTCTGGAAATAATTAACATTTTTTTAAGTTCTTGAGCTCATTCTTATGGTAAGTCTTCAATGTTCTTTTTTAAATTATTAAAATATTTGTATAATTTTTTCCTGAGATTCTGCTCTGGGTCAAACTTGGTGCAAAAAAGTGTAAATACTTACAACATTTTTGGTCAAATAATTTTTATCATATCATACTTCAATCAATTTTAAATATAATTTAAAAAAATATATTGTTTCCATTTTGTTTAAATTATGTGGCGATTACATCAGTACAATCATTATTTGAAATTGTGCGACTTTTTGCACCAAGATTGACCCTAGGATAGAATCTAGGGAAAAAATTCTAAAAATATCTTAATAACTTAGAAACAAACTATGAAGACTTTCCTTTAAAATTAGCCTAAAAACTTTCGAAACTTTTAATTATTTTCAGAATTATTCCAATTTATGGAAATTACAGAAATTTTACATTTTCTTTGAATATATTTTTATAACATTGTAGGAGACTTTGAAATTGGTTAAAAACTAAAAGTTTTATATGTATATTAGAAATATCAAAATCCGTAAGAAAAATCAAGTTCAATTTAAAAAAATTGTTTATTCCAAAACTTTAAGGTTTAAGTTTCCAGTACGTGCTAGAATTTAAAAAATCTTTGGAATTACTGAATTGAATTTGTTCAACTAAAACGAAACTGAGTTTTCGCTGACTTCATCTCCTCCACGAATAAGGAGTGAGAGAATGATAGAGACTTTTATGGTAGCGCGTAAGAACCTTTATTAAAAGAAGCCAGCTCATTTGGATGGTATTTTGCGATAAAATCTTATTCTTTTTATTTCTCTCACATTTTGGTTAGAATACCTCGTATCTGCTTGAAATTGAGAATCCTGAAATGAACACTCACAAGCAACATTCTTTAAAATCGGATTCTCTTATTCTCCCAATATAAATTCAAAGCATCCGGACTAAATGAAAATTTAATAAATTCCTGTACTTCGACAAACCCCATAAGAAAATGGACTCAATATCGTTCGAGACACTAAAAAAAATATAATTGAATAGGTTGAAACTCACCGAACCCCTGGAACCATCATCATCCAGCCTCTTCTCACTCTCATCTTCAATTCTTCCCTCTTTTCTAATTCCACTCTGCGAATCGTCTCCCTTTTCCACAACCGGAAAATGGCACTCAACAGCCACATCGTTGCTCTTCGATCTCCGAAAAGGAAACTTCTTCAAATTCATAGGACTAACTCTCCCCACTTCTTTGTTCGACTCTGAGAGCCTCTTCGCCGTCAGGTCTGACTTTAAGGTCAAGGGGGAAAGGTCCCTCTGCCTCACTGATCCATCTTTACTTCCACCCTTCTTTCCTGACTTAGACAGTTGCTCATTTGACAGATGCAGCAGATCCTGATCCGGTAAAGAAGACACTCTAACTAAAACTGCTCCCTTACCATTTTCATGATAAATAGGAGTGTGCTTCTTCCTCAAAAACCTGGAAAAAGGCATTATCTTCTCCTCTGTTGGAGTGACTGGCGCTGATCTTGGCGAATAATTCTCCAAAGATTTAGACCTATGAGCAGGCTCATGACGTTTGTTCTGCTCGTCATAATCACTATCATTCTCCTTCGCCCTTTTAATCCTCTCGTAATTAATTCTTCTTCGTTTATGATTGACACCTTTTGATGAGAGACTCGTCTTCCTCCTCGATTCCTGGCTCTGTCTAGGTGGAAGCTTCGCCCTGAGATTCTCCAAATTCTTCAATTTAAATCCACTCCATGGTCCTCCATTCGAAGTACTCGAAACTTCGGCATCAAGA
Organism: Andricus coriarius; assembly: GCA_932066315.1. Taxonomy (NCBI): domain Eukaryota; kingdom Metazoa; phylum Arthropoda; class Insecta; order Hymenoptera; family Cynipidae; genus Andricus; species Andricus coriarius. The sequence goes on along the minus strand of CAKNWT010313992.1, from coordinate 2,884 downwards.
CCATATTCCTCTCGAAGTTTCTCTTTCTTTGGTTCATGAGTGCTTCCGGGAAATTTAGAGACGTCCTTCGAATCGAAGTCGGTCGGTAGACTAGAGCTGTTTCGATTGAGACGCAGCGAATTTCCTTTAGGATCCATCGAAATTTCACTGGGCGGAATCCAGTTGGAATTTAGAAGTTCCTGTCGATATCGACGTCCTCTTCCTTCAACATCTTGAAGATTTTCGGGCAAACTTCCGCTCAAGCGACGATTCTGAATGACGAGTCTGTCCTTCGTATCAGAGTTCGAATGATCGAAAGAATTTGAATGGTCGTTCGAAGCTTTTTCATCCTGAATTATATTCTGGGTCGTTTGATTTCGTTTTATCCGGGTTGATTTTCGATCTAGCTTTCTATCCGGTCTCAGAGAGTCGATTCCGTTCGGAAGATCCTCGAGACTGTTTGAGGAACTAGAATCGGAAATGCCGAATTCGTTCAGTAGATCCTTGTACTCGACTCGATTGGCTTTCAACTTGGCACGAGTGAGTTCGTTGATCTCTTTGGCAATGATGTTGTTGAATTCGGCAAGTATGTTCTCGGACCAGTCGCTAATATCGTCCTTCCCGGGTGCGTTGGAGGGTTTTTTGGAAGATGCTTGTCGTAGCGAATTCGACCTTGATGGCAAGGAATTTGTACCGTAGGAGCGATCCTTTGTCGTAGGTGTCGGAGAGTGGAAATTGTTGACCTTGGAATTCGGTTGACATTTTGGATCCTGTTTGTTGATCAGTGGCGAAGGCGGTACAGATTCAATTATCTCGCTGATTTCCTCCTGAAAAAAGAAGAAAAAAAACATTACTTTTTTGTATTTTGGAGGAAATTAAACTTGGGAAAACTGTAAGTGAACATATTCTGACAAGAGCTTCTCCACGAAATGTTTTCTTTTATTTCAGACTTCACAGCCAAAAATGCCCTCAAAAATGAGGAAATAGGGTGATTTTTCACGAAAATAGGGAATAATAAGGGAATAAATTCTTTTGAATAAAATTAGTATATAGGTACCGTATTGAATTTAATATGAAACACTTCTAATTCCTAAGAACTTTTTTGCCATAAAGGATAAAATTTAAATCTAAAAGGTAGAATTTTCTAACTAAAAGACCTTGTTCGATGCTTAACAGAACAGTCGAATTTACAACCAAAAAATATTACTTTTTAACCAAATAATTGTAATTTCAACCAAATAGTGCAATTTTTAAACTAACACGATGAATTAAAAAGCTACAAAGGTGAATTTTCAACCATAAAAAATAAGTTTCAACCAAGAAAGATGAATTTTCAAACACATAATTTAATTTTAAACCATATAGTTTATTTTCAAGCCAAAAAGCGAATTTTTGGAAATACAGTTGAATATTCAACAAGAAAATCAAATTTTAACCAAGAAGGATAAATTTACAACCAAAAAATTACTTTTATACCATAAAATATGGATTTTCAATCCAAAAGTACGAATTTTCTAAACAAAAGGACGATTTTTTTTAAAGACAGTTGAATTTATTTATTTATTTTGAACTTTCAATCAAAAGAAACGAATTTTCAAGCAAAAACAACAAATTATTTCGAAAACAGTTAAATTTTGAACAAAAAAGTTCCTTTCTAACCAAGAAAGATGAGTTTCTAATGAAAAAAAGATTACTTTTCTACCAT
>CAKNWT010313991.1:0-17221 GCA_932066315.1 Andricus coriarius | reverse complement strand
GTACCAGGGTAATTCCCGGTTTTTCCCCTTTTCCCGATCAGTGGCCACCCTGGTAATACTAGCCCTAGCGCTATACTTGACCGTTTAGTTTTACGAAAAATTCCGTAATACTAGATAGTGTCTTCAATTTATTATAAAAAATACATATATGCAGAAAAACCGAGGAAAAAAATGTTGCCTTGAAAAATGGTCTCACTTCCCACTCTACTAATCGAAATCGTCTCTGTGGGAGTTTCTTGGCCACATTACATGTATAACCCCCTAAATATTTATGACTTTGTCCCAACGTTCTGCGGCCACAACCAGCAGGTAGTATCTTTCTCTTCCAGATATCGCGAAAGTGCATGCTGTCTCGGTTGGCATCAGGATGATTTCGGAAAGCGATGTATTGCTTATGAATGTCCCCGCGACATTCTGATTTACGATCGTCGGGCGACAGTGGTGACATGGCACATTTTTATAAAACGCGTCTGAGCCATCTTTTTTTGTTTGTTTTTTGTTTTTCACCGACAACAACACACTGAAAAATATCGATTTGTCAGTTTTCCCTGTTTCGTGGGCGTTTGCAATATCGAGAGATTCGAGAGTATTGGAAAACAAAAACGCCTGGATCATTTACATGCTTTTGAACATTTACAACGAGGTTCGCAATCAGTCGATAACGGTTTGTAGCCGATACACCGCCGAAAAACGATGAGACGGGAGAAAAGTCTAAAAATAGGCGACGGATCGATATCGTTTCCTCTTATCGAGAACACGGGTCGTTGCACCAATAAATTTGCACTCAGCGAGTGCCGAAACTAATTGTCGTCGATGCAGCCGCTGAAGGAAGACATCCTGGAAAGCCCTTAGGACGATTAAGTCCCGGAGGTCATATTTTTTTTTATATTTTTTTAGCGTTCCACTATAATTTAAGATAGAATTGAAAAAGTTCATTTATACAGTAATAAAATTATATTATATCCAACTTAGGATCCTAAAGAGAGAACAGAAATGTTAGTTTTATGGGATACATGAAGAGGAGGCCATTACATTCAAAGATTTGGTTTTTAACTTTTTATTGTTGATTCCTTCATTTCATGAAAGTTTCTGAAATCCTAAATTTCAGATTAATATAATCTAATCTAGACTAATATAATAATAATAAATTTTGTTGATGCCATTTATTATCTTATGAAAACTTTATGTCCATTTTTAATATCTTTAAATTTTTGCAAGAAAATATGAAATAAAACGCTAAAAAATAAGAATAAATTCATAGCACATGTAAGGATTTCAAACTTTTTCAAATATTCTTACATCCTACTCTGAAATATTTCTGAATATGTTACTGAAGTTCGACAACTGCAAGTCAAGCTAAATAAATTCCAAATTGTGTTAAAGGATTTATAAAGATTTCATCCTGGGATTTGAAATATGGCCGTGGCCACGTGTACCGAAATTTTGATACGAATATACAGAAATGCAGAAAATACAAAAAATACAATTTTTCATTAAATTTACCAATACAGTCATATTCGTCTTGTAAATCTGCCCAATTTTTATCTATTGCAATTTTCTCTGAACCAAGTAGATAATAGATATTGAGTACTCTTTAAGCAGTTATTCACTTTCAAAGTATTGATTGGTAAATATTGTATTGAGAAACATTCTCTATCAAAGCTTTAACACCGTTTGGGGAACACTAAGCTTCGTTTTGTCTCAAATTTGTACAGTAATCTTTTTTCATGATTTAGACCAAAAATATCAAAAATCACCGCAATTTTGAAAACGATTATGCTTTTTGAATCACCCTCTCCCTGGAAGATCGATGGAGAATTGGTTTTTTCGGCATTCTGTTGTGTTCATTTGTTTTTTAAAACGTGATTAAGTATTCAAAATACAAAAGAAATTTCTTTAAGTAGCCAAATTAATAAAAGTTACCCAATTATTTCAGAACTTGTAATTTATAAAATTGCCATTAATTGATGTTTTGAACGTAGATAAACTTTTTAAATGATCGAATAATGTTGTTGTTCCGAAAATAGTGATAATTATTTTGTTCGCATCTTATCGCAATATATCTATAATATTTAAATATATCCATTCATTTGATGGTATTTTTAATTAATACTGCCAGAGCAATTTCACACAATTTAAGAATAAAAATTACATTCGATAGTAGACAGCTCAAAAAAGTTAACTTCTTTATACTGTTCATCCCAATGATACATTTGGTATGAATCTCTATTTCTGAAAAAAATATTTAAATTTTATTTATAGATCTTGGTTTTTAAAATTTAAGGAAATTTAATTTAATTTTAAAATTTATTTAAGATTGTATGCGCATTGCAATTAATAAATTCTAATTTGGATTATTATTATTAAATTTCGATTATTTCCAATTTGAATGGACGTTATTTATAAGAGCATTTAAAAGAGGACTTATTTTCAAATTGATTCTTTCTTTGTGTATTCGAAATTCTTTTTTCAATTACACTTCTTCGCAAATTGCTATTTATTCTTGTTTAAATATTTTTAAATGAATTTCTCTTATATATAAAATTCCACAATAAACTGAATACACAGTAAACCCTGCAAATTTCGTGCTCCGGTGTAGAAACTTGACTACCAGTCAATTAATCTTAGAAACATGGCGGTAACCACCAACTTTTAAAAATATAAAACGTGATACCCGGCGCTTTTATAGCCAACAAAGTTTTTATTCGCATGGAAAAGGGAGATACTCAAAGCGAATTTATACTCAGTTGGAAAAACTGTTTTGTTTTCAAAATAGCGACATTCTTCTCGCGTTATAATGAAACACTTCTAGCCTTATGGATGGCCTTTGAAAATAACACAATATATCTGAGTCCCAAAATAAATATGTTGGGAATTTCTAACAACATCTACTTCCCAAGTATTTTACACAACGGAACAATCCTCGTTATTCAACATAACCACTTCATGAATAAATAATATAGGTCTAGAATTCAAAAGTTCGGCTGTGACTGAAACGAGAGAGCGAAAATAATTTAATCAAATCTCATTTAAAGCAGACTAATCGCAAAAAATTGAAAGTAATGAAAATCTCATCGAAAAAAATAATCGACCGTCTGGAATTTCAATTAATTACCCGATATCGAGATCGCATAATAGATGAGAATAGAAATTTTATTTTAAACGAAACCCGAGATAGATGCCTTTCATTCTTTCCTGCCCCAGAAACTAATGGAGTTCCCGTCCTCGTTCGTATGAGAAAATATTCATTTTATGAACAAAACAAAATATTTCGCATCTTCACGCAATTAACACAACTAACCACAAAAGATTAATTCTAAAAAAAATGTAATAGTTGATATTTTAATAAAAATAAGACTTTAATTTTAAGTCAAAAAGTTATTAAATTTAAAAAAGACGAATTTCCAACAATACAGTTGAATAATGAACAAAAAAATGTTCATTTTCAACCAAGCAGTTGAATTTTTAATAAAAAAATATGAAATTTTTACCAAACGAGATTAATTTTTAAATCAGAAAGACGAATTTTGAAGAACAGTTAAATTTTCAATTCACAGGAAATCCCAGGGATGCATTTGATCTGAAGTTGGATACAAACGTTGCAAACAATTAGCAACTACTATTGTCGAACGTCGGATAATTTTTATCGGCCTCGTCAATAAATAAAAAAAATGTCTTGAAAAATGTTACATTTTCAAGCCAAAACGCGGAGCTTTCTAAAAAACAGTGAATTTTCAACCAAATAATTAAATTGTCCACTAAAAGGATGAAATGTCAACCAAAAAGATTAACATAATACTGAAAAGACGCATCCTCAACAAACTACAAACAAATTTAACCAAATAGTTAATTTTCAACCAAACAGTTTAATTTTCAACCGAATAGTTCAATTCTCAGTAAAGACAAATAATTTTTAACCAAAAAACGAATTTTCAACAAAGTAGTTCAAATTTTAAAACAAGAGCTGAATTTTCGAATAAGATTATGAATCTTAAACCAAAAAAGTGAACCTTGAAGAAAGCAGTTCAGCGTTCAATCAATGAGTTGAAGTTTCAACATAAAAATACGAATTTCCAACCAACAAAAATGTAATAGTTTATATCCCAACTGAAAAAGACGTTAATTTTAAATCAGAAATAGTTGAATTTAAGCAAAAAAATCCTAACCGAAAAAACATTGATTTTCAACTTAACAGTTACATTTTCAGCCAAAAAATTGTTTTTCTACCGAAAATACTAATTTTCAACAAAATACATACATTTTCAACCACATAGTTAAATTTTCAACAAAAATGATTAATTTCCTACCAAAAAAAGTAGAATTATATTTTTAACAAAATGCATGAATTTTAAAGCAAAAAATGGAATTTTAACTAAAAAAGATTAATTCTCAACCAAAAATGGAATAGTTAAATTTTCAATTAAAAAATTAACTTTTAACCAAGAAAAGAACGAACAATCAACAAAATAGCTAAATTTTCAACTAAAGGAATGAATTTACAACTAAAATGATGTATCTTTAATTGAAAAAATTAATTTTTATCAAGGTAGTTCCACTTTCATTTAAATAGTTGAGTTTTTACCAAATTTTTTAATTTTCGAAACAGAAAATACAAATTTACTACAAAACAGTTGAATTTTGAACCCAAAAACATGCATTTTCAACAAAAAAGTTAATTTTCAACCGAAACAGATTAATTTTTAACCAACTGTTTCTAAACAATGGAACAATCCTCGTTACTCTACATAACCACTTCGTGAGTAAATACTATAGGTCTAGAATTCGAGTGTTCGGCTGCAACTGAAACGAGAGAGCGAAAATAATTAAATCAAATCTCAATTAAAACAGGCTAATCGCAAAAAATGGAAAGTAATCAAAATCTCATCTAAAAACTAATCGACGGTCTGGAATTTTAATTAATTACTCAATATCGAGATCGTATAATAGATGAGGGATGAAAATTTTATTTGAAACAAAACACGAGCTAGATTCTTTTCATTCAACATTTACATTTTCCTGTCCCAGAAACTAATGAAGTTCCCCTCCTCCTTCATATGAGGAAATATTCAGTTTATGAATAAAAAAAAATATTTCCCGTCTAGACGATGAATACAATAAGCTCCTGATAAATTATGCACATGACAGTAAAAATGGGAACGGCGATGAAAAATAGGAAAGCTAATTCCTGACAATCGTTTCACGCGATTAACGCTCCACTCGGAATGAGCGGTGATTTCATGAAATAAACTAGCACACGAACGTTGTTTATGACATTTAAAACAAAAATAACAGGTATACCTTCTGTCCCATATTTCAGTACTACCAAACATATTTTATAATAATGGCTATGGTAGTCGAGGAGCTGCAATGTTTCGCGAATACCGTGTTCCATCAGCAATTCATATTTTTATCCCACGTCGGAATATCTCGTATAGCTTGAGCGTCATGCATCCCGCCTCAATTTCAGGTTTACAAATACGAGCGACGCTCTTGTTATTATTTTTGCAAAACTCTTATCGCAAGCCAGTCTCGCATTGTTCAGCGGTATCGTCGATTAATGCGACCTGCTATCTCAAAGCGTCCGGCCAACAAAAATGTATTATTATGCTTTCTCCTACAGCAAGAGGAGGCCAGATGTTTATCAAAATGACAAGTTTTACGGAGCAGCACACCTCTGAGACTTATTTCGTCTTCCTTCGACGAGAATGTGGACGAATATTGCCGAAACTTGATAAACTTGTGAGCAAACTTCCGCTTTTCAAGCGTCCCAGTTGGAAAAGGTGTTCCAACTTTGGTGCTATACGAGTTTTGACAAACAGTAAATTAAAAAGGAAGAAAAATAATCCCGGTCATTTCGCGGTTTTCCCCAGGATAAAAAGTATTGCTTTGATTATAGGTTCAAGAATTGCAAGATTATTTCCTGATGGTATCGTTTTTGATGAAAACCATATTTTTTCGGCACAAATAGTGGGACCTGGAAAAGGGACTCTTTTTACCGAAATTTCGGTACAAACATCCGGTACAAATTGAGAGTATCTAAATTTAAAGTACTATTAAATATAACTAATATATAATCTTAAATTAAAATAAATATTAAAATAGCTATGTAGGAACAATTAAAATTGAATCAAGCCAATACCGGTACGAATGCGGATGATACAATATTTACGTGATCTTCAATCTAGAAAATTTTCTTGAGACAAGAAATATTTTCTTACATCAAGAAAATATTGTATTTTCCATATTCGTCACGATATTTTCTTGATTCAATATAAATTCTTTTTCCTCGTACCTATCGGCTTGCATACCATTTTAATTTTAATTAGGCTGTAACTGAAACGAGAGAGCGAAAATAACTGAATCAAATATCAATTAAAAAAGGCTAATCGCGAAAAATTAAATGTAATCAAAATCTCACAAATTCTCACTTTTATCCCCGTTAATCTGAAAAATAATCGTCCCAGAAATTAATGAAATTTTAATTTTAAACCTCGTTTTGAGATAGGTCTATCTTGAATAATGTTTTTTTAAGTTCAAGTTTGAAGATTTACAATTGAAAACTCTTGAATTTTAAAGATACATAAATAAAAATTCTGATGATTTTGAAGATCAAGTCAAATGTTCTATTCTAAATCTTACAAATTGAAGAAATTTTGAATGTAAATCATCAAAATTAAAGTATTTTTAATTAAAAAATTTTAAACTAGACAAAATTTGTATTGTAAACTGTCAAAATTTTAAACTATTCAATTTTCAAGATTTAAAATTCAAAGTTATATAATTTGGAAGAGTTAAAATTTGAAACTCTTCAAGTTTAAAAACTAACAAGTAAAAATTCTTAAATATTGACGATTTTGAAGATCAAAAGTCAAGTTTTCAATTTGAAATCATCCAAATTGAAAAATTTCAAATACAAAGCATCAAAATTACAGAATTTTGAATTGCAAAATTCACGAGTGGCATAATTTTTAATTATTTTCAAAATTAAAAACTCTTCCATTTTTAATATTTACAATTCAAGTTTTCCAACTTTTAAGAGTTAATTCTTCTCTAAGAGAAAATTTTTAAATTTTGAAGATATAGAATTGCAAATTATTCAATTTTCAAGATTGGTAATTTAAAGGTTTTTAATTTTGAAAGTTATTTTTTGAGTAGTTGAATTTCGAAGATTTATAATTTCAAACTCTTGAATTTTTAATATTTGAAATTAAAAAACATTTCAATATATAATGTGTTATAATAGAAGTTGATTAATTTTTAGGAAACTCTTATAATTTTGTACATATGTAACATACATTTCCGTATATAAGAAAGGAACTGTAGCGTAAATCTAATTTTAAATGACGAGACATTGATATTCCAATTCAAACTGAAGAATTTCTGTTCAATTGAAAGAACATCAAGTGGAAACTTGACTTGACGTGAACAAAGTGATTGCATTTGAAGATTATTATTATTAATTATGCCACTTTAGCTGTGCATTTTTTATTTTTCAAATTGGACGTTTTTAATGTTGGATATCGCAATTGAGTCACTTTACTCACTCATATTCGTAAGAGATTGTCTCGATTCCTTACCTGTAACAAAAAATTAATAAATTCATTAATAATCAAATTCTATTAGCTTATAGAGAAATTTTGCTATCCGCTACTTAGAAATTTTGATATAAAGAAAAGTCGACCAAGATTATTATGTTATGCAAAACTGATGGGTATCTGCGATTTGGACCAGTCTCATTAGCAACTTCTATAGGGTCAAGTTTTTTCAAATCTCTAGGAAAACTTACGGACACCAAAGAGAAAAATGAAATCGTTACGTAAGTCGTAAGTCGCCTTCGATTTCGATCGACTGCCTTGGGAGTTGAACTCACGTCAGCATGCAGCCATAAACCACGTTACTGTACGTTACGTCAGGTCACGTTTTAGATTTGAAAACTCTCAATTCCGAATCCTTCTATTTGAAATAATTTTCCGCTTTCGAAGTTTGAATTATTCAATTTCGAAAGACTGAACGTGTAGCCTATAGAAATAATAATGTTGTAACAATAATAATCGTAACTGATCCCGAAAATATTATCTTGGTCACTGATGGACAGTAAATGGTTTCTTTTGACTAGATACTGCAACTAGTTACTTTTTCTGGTAATTGCTTTTTTAAATAAGTAACGAATTGGTAACTATACACATTTTTTCAGTAACAGTAACTATAAAATCGTTACTTATTTCGTTACTTCCGAGATGTAGTTCACAAGTCTTCTTTACGACAGTCAGTCAATTTTATTGCTTCTGCAAATATTTTGTTCATTTTTACTATACAAATTGTGGCCGCAAGTTCTCGGAAGTTTAAAAATTAGAATTTCGCTCTAACCTAGAATTAAAAATTTTCTAAAATCTGTAGAAAGACGTTTGGGAAGAAAAAAAAATAATTTCCGGAACCGAATATTCGTTTTTTGGTTGAAAATTAATTTTTGTTAAAGAAAATTTAACTATTCCAACTATTCTTGACTGAAGAATCTTTTTTGGTTGAAAATTCGTCTTTTTAATTTGATAATTCATTTTTTTTTTGCACAAATTTCATATTTTTTGGTTTATTATGCAATTATTTGGTTCGAAATTAATCTTCTTTGGTTGAAGAATCAACTACTTTGCTCAAAATTCATTTTTTTTATTCATCATTTTTTGGTTGAAAGCTGAACTCCTCTGTTAAAATTAAAACCTTATTTTGTTAGTTGAAGATTTATCCTTTTAGTTGATAATTCATCTCGCTGGTTGAAAAAAATAGTTAAACAACTATGTCGTTGAAAATTCAATCCTTTTCGGTTAAAAATTAATTTTTTTGGTTAAAAGTTGAACTGTTTGGATTAAATGTTTATCTTTTTAAGATGGGAATTCAACTATTTTAGTTGTAAACTCATCTTTTTTTTTAGGTGAGAATTTAACAACTTGGTTGAAAGTTAAAATCTTTGTTAAAAATACATTTTTTTGGTTGATGATTCATCATTTTAGTTGAAAATTCATCTCTTGGGTTGAAAATTGATCTATTTTGTTGAAAATTCGTTTTTTTTGTTGGTTGAAAATTAATTTTCTCACCTGAAAATGTAACTATTTTAGTTAAAGATTCATCATTTTGGTTGAAAATTCATCTCTTTGGTCCAGAATTAAACTATTTTGTTGAACGGACGTTTTTTTATTCAAAATATAACTATTCCGTTTGTGGTTGAAAATTAATATTTTTTAGTTGAAAATTCAACGTTTTCTAAAACATTTTTTTTTTTACATAAAAGTGGATCATTTTGATCTGGTGAGCGATTATGAAACTTTTTCACTTCTATTTGTACTTCCACTTTTCCAAACTTCATGTTGGTTTTTTTTGTAATTGTTGTGACAATTAAAATATATAAAAAAATATAACCGATGTGAATTTCGAAAAAATGAAAGTGGAAGTGAAAGTGAAAAAGTTACATAACCGCCCCCTGACGTTGATAATCATAATGATATGTAGCGATAAGTAGTTCCTTCTAAAAAGTAACTTACCTATCACTGATCTTGGTAGAATATATTCTGGCATAATGATGAGCCGTAATTGTGTAACAGATTAATGTAGCTAGAAAGGCGTGAAGCATGATAAAGTTTGAATATTGAACACCCCTAATGGGGTGCGCCACCATTAAAAAAATTGCCATTCAGCTCCATTTTAGTCCGGATTATTAATGAAGAACAGCGACAGCTCTCTTCCTCTCCATTTATTAGGACACCCGCCGAATACAGAAAGTAGGAAGGGTGAATCAAGCTGTGTGAGATAGAAAAAAGCACTGCTTACACTTCAACTTGGGTTCAGAAATGTTCCGCAGGAGCAGAGTGATGGCAGAGATGGAAAGGGAGGATTGCGGACAAAACGGGAGAGTTAATCCCTCGGATTATGGGACGGAAGGATCGCTGTTTGTCTCGCGTCATAAATAGGATTAAGGTTTGTGGTATTTTTATGCCACATCCCTCTTGCGACCTAGTCTCGACTTTACTAGACTTTGCCAATTTTCACCATTCAGCTTTACAAATTGGAGACATCCAGCTTTCCAGATTTACATATCATATCAAACGTAAACATTCCCAAGCTTCACATTTCCAAATGTTTCAAAGTTTCAAACTTAAAAGCTGATTGGATTTGAAAGGTTAGGGGCCGTGCATAAATTACGTAGAATTTTTCTGAAATTTCGAACCACGTACTCCCCTTTGTGAGGGTGCGTAAGTTTTGATCCCCCTCCTATCTCAAATCATTTTTACCGACTACATTTGTTTCGTCAATTTATTCAGGGCTCATCCAAAAACAGCGTAAAATTGTACTATTACCTGTGAATTAACAAATTACTTCAACTTTCAAGCAAGTAGTTTAATTTTCAACCACAAAAGATGAATCTCCAATAAAAATTTAATAGTTGGTATTCTAACCAAGACAAGACTTTCATTTTAGATCAAAAAACAGTTCAAAATAGATGAATCTTGAACAAAATAGCTGCATCTTTAAACAAAACATATTCATTTTCAACCAAGCAGTTGAATTTTAATTTAAAAAATGAAATTTCTGCAAAAATACATGAATTTTTAAACCAGAAAGAAGGATTTCAAAAATAATTGAATTTTCAATTTATAGTAAGTCCCAGGGATATATTTTATCTGAAGTGAGATAAAAAAAAATCGACAACTGCAATTATACGACGTTGGATTACTATATTTTTCAATCTTTTGCAACGTTTTTATCCAACTTTAGATAAAAAATATGTCTGGGATTTACTGTATTAGGAAATATTTTTTAGTTAATAAGGAAAAAAACTTCATCAAAAAATGTATTTTCAAGCCAAAAAGAGGAGCTTACTTCAAAACAGTTGCATTTTCAACCAAATAATTGAATGATCAACCAAGAAGATTAATTGTCTACCAAAAAGGACAAAGTTTCAACAAAAATACATACATTTTTAACCAAATAGTTCAATTTTCAAGAAAGAGGATTAATTTGCAACCAAAAACAGTAGCATTTTTAACAAAATAAATGAATTTCAAGCCGAAAAATTGAATTATCAACTAAAAAACATCAATTCTAAATAAAAATAGAAATAGTTCAATTTTCAGTTAAAAAAATTAATTTTCAACCAAAAACAAAAACGAATTATCAACAGAGTAGTTAAATTATAAACCAAAGGACGGATATTTCAACTAAACTAATGAATCTTTCATTTGAAAAAAAAAAATTTTTGATAAAATAGTTCAACTTTCGAAGAAATAGCTAAGTTTCTACGAAGTTGTTGGATTTTTAAGCCAGAAAATACCAATTTACTACAAAATAGTTTAATTTTGAACCCGACAATGAAAAAGAAAATTGCAATCAAATTGTTGAATTTTCAAGTCAAAAAGACGAATTGTCAAAAAAACAGTTGAATTTTCAACCAAAAAGGATGACTGTGAAGCCTGCGTGATAAATAAATAGGAATTTTAAACATTTATAGTATCGAAGTACGCAACATTTTAGGCCCTAAAGATATGATAAAATTGTACGTTTGTAAAACTGAATACTTGTTCTTATTAACACACCTTATTTTCTAAGTTTATATTATTAAGATTGGGGAGGGGGTGGAGCAAATCTCACTGTATCTTACATGGGGGGAGCGGATTTGAAAGTTTCAGAAAAACACCTCACGTAATTTGTAGATGAACCTTTATTTGACCCCCATGTACGAGAGCTTAAAAAAGTCGTAGACCACCCCCTCCTAATTATTACGTAATTTATGCACGACCCTTTGTCCAATCAGAGGGAATTTGAATTTGAGAAGAAATACAGTTCAAAATATTATTCAGTCAGAAAAGATTTAAGAAAAAGAAGAAAATAAATCAGATTTGAATTTGAGCGGCGTGCAAATTTATAAGCGAATTCGAAAATTATTCAATTTTGGAATGAGTCACACTTGAAGTCTTGGGAATTAAAATTTTAACTTGGAAACATTAGCTAAAGCTGACTAGGCTCTGAAATTCGACAGGCATCGAAATTTTGAAAGTACTGGAATTTGTGAGGCATTCAAATTTCAAAGACAATAGAATTGGAGATCAATTGATTGGAAAAGCTCTAAAGTTTTAATTGCTTTAAATTAAAAGTCAAAATGCACTATCAAACACAAATCGAAATGCATTCGAATCTCAAAAGCATTCCAAGCGTCAATTTTCAAAAGCATTGGAATGTTGGGGTGTATCGCAACAGCGAGTTTCGTGAAACATTGATGTTGAAAAACAAACAATCATTTAAGTAGAACGAATGCGCTGTTTTTCTTCTTCAATTTTCTACTGTGAAAGTAAATTGGATTAAACCCGTAAGTAATTTATATTTTCATAATTGTTTTTGTAAAAAATAATATTCAATTTCTAGCTTAGAATCCAATTTGCTAATGTAACGAAAACAATATTAGTAATATGACTCATTTCCTTTTACATTTAATTGTCCGTAAAATGAATTTTTAATTGATATTGTTATTCAAACATACATTTTTAAATAGATCAGTAAATTGTCCCCAAATTTAATTCATTTTTAATTCTTTTAATCATTTACATTTTCTTTATTCTGAAATAAATTTATGGATTTTGTATACGATTTTATTTACAGAAATGGCTGAAACGTTGAATTATTAACTTTTACAATTTTAAATTTTTATTTTTTATACGTTATAATTTGGATATATTGAATCACTCATTTTCTGGTGTTATTCATTGGGAATTCACTTAATTCTGAATAGATCAAATTTCAGCTTACTAGATATTGGACGCTTCAATTTCTAACAGTTCAATTTATTTTGAAGAATTACAATTTGAAATGGTTTAATTTTAAAAATCTCCATTTTTTACATGAAATTGTAAGATTTGCGTATATTATTTACATTTTACAGTATTGCATTTTTAGGATTATTGGGTGCAATTGGAGATTAGACAATAAATGTTTCAGTTCAGAAACAAAATTAAAAAAATTATTTCAAATTACTCAAATTACTTCAAATTAAAATTTTGTAAATAATAATCGTTTCCAATTTAAAACTGTTGCCTTTTGAACGTTACAATTTACAAAATTGAATAATTTTCTATGCTTGGCCTTTTTTCTTATTCCGAACACCAAGTTGAAAATAAGCGAAGGAATTACATTAAAACGAAGGTTAGATTGTCATAAAATTGTCCAAAAAACTGTTAACATGAATTTTCTGACCCGTTTTTTGGATATTAAACCTATACAAATATTTTCCAAATTGAAAGTCCCATCACCAACTTACGAAAAAAATGACACCCGAAACAAAGTTTGATTGTTATAAAACGTTCCAATCGTAATGAAAATGGCAAATATGTGGAAAATTTCACATATTTTATGCATAAGGGATCAGTGGATTTCAATATATATTCTATGAATTTTTTTCAGTTGCTGTGGCAATGCTCAGAAAAGTATTCTGCATATAATAAAATATTTGCTATACTCCTCAAAAAGTAAATTTAAGGCCAGAAATACGAATGTCAGAGAAGATTTGGGTAGTATCGTTTATAAAGACTTATTTTCCCTCACGTTTGAAAATGATCCGACTCAAATGTCACGTCACTCTCCTGTCAACACACACTGGCATCTCTTTATTCACTTTTTTTCCTCTACTTGTATATTTTTAGGAGGACCAAAATGAATGTCATGGTTTTTACCAAGGAGCCATCCATAAATTACGTAACAAAAAATTGTAATAATTTTATAGAAACTTCATATCGGTATAATTAGATTATTTTGATACTTTTTCCATCATTCTGTCAACAAATATCCATAAAAACAAAGTTTTTTCACAATTTTTTCAATTACTGCTACCCGAAGAATCATTCAATATTTTGAAAATTTATCGGATTAAGCTGAGATATTTTACAAGATTCGAAGGGATTTCAGAGGATCCCCAAATATTTTAAAGTGTTTTAAGGAATTTTAATGGATTTCATGCGATTTTATAAGAATTCGAAGGGTTTCAGTAATTTTTAAGGATTTTAAAGGCTCTCAATAAGTTATCTTAATGATTTTTTCAGGATCTCAAAGGATTTCATTGAACCTCAACATTTTCAAGGGATTTTATAATATTTCAAGGCATTTCCAAATATATGAAAAAATTTTAAAGATTTTAAATGATTTAAGGGCATGTGATACTTCAATCGGGTTCAGTTCCCCCGGGTTTTTGTCCACAAAACTTAAAATTTGTAAAAACTGAATTCGGAGATGCAATAAAATAGAATAACGGACGTCCCCGAACTCTTTTTTTAAAGGATAATATAAAAAAAATATATATTCTGCAAAATACAATTTTTCTGTATATGCACTATTTGGGGGTTAGGATCGGTTTTCCAGTCTGTCATTCCGATAATGTTTGTATCTGTTGTACCGAGTGGCATAGAGGGCGTCCTAACGAGCATAAATTAAATTATTTATGAAATATATTTTTTGGATTGCCTACAAACAAGCTTAGTTCCGGGACATTAGTTACTATGTTTTATTACTTGTCCTAAGTTTTCGACCAAAAATATTGTGCAGTTTGGAAGTAAAGCTGCAGGGAGAATTGTAACACACATAACCTCAAAATACACACATATTAATCAAATTTAGCAGAATGAAAATTTTTTAAATTATTCCACAATATAAGAGTTCGGGGACGTCCGTTAGCATGTTCGCTATCATTCCCCAAATTTTAAAGGCAAAATCTTTATTATTGTAGAAAAAAAGCTGGGGGAACCTAACACTGCTAAAATCGATCATTGTTTATGTATCACATGCCCTTAAAAGAAGAAGAATTTTACAGCACCTATAAAGCTTGAGGATATTTTTAAAGATTCCCAGAGAATTTTAAGAGATTTTAGCGGGTCTAGCAGATTTCAGCGGATTTCAGTAATTTTAAGCGATATTAAAGGATTTTAATCAGATATTTTAATGAATAAAATTTCCCAAGATCTCGAAGGATTTCGTAGGACTTCAAATATTTCAAGAAAGATCAAGTAATTTCAAGAAATATCAGATTTCATGTAACCTCACGGAATTTTGTAATATTTTGAGGCATTTTCAAGAGTTTTGAAAAACTTTAAGGTACTTCAAAAGATTTGAAAGGATTGGAAATATTTTGGAGCATCACAAAAGATTCCAAGGAAGTTTTAAAAGAAATGTAAAAAATTTGAAGGACTATATCATCATATTTCATGTAAATTCGCGGCATTTCAAGGGATACTATAATATTTCAGTGAAATTTCAAATAATTTATTTACGAGAATTGAGGGATTTCAAAGCATTTCAAAGACTTTCATAGATTTTGAAAATTTCAAGGTATGCCCAATAATTTGAAAAGGTGTGAAAGGTGGTGAAGAATTAAAAAATTTTTTAGGATATTTCAAAAGGTTCCAAGGAACGTCAATACATTTTAAGAAATTTCTTTCAGGATTTTATGATATTTTAAAAGATTAAGAGGAATTTTCAAGAGCTTTAAGAAATTTTAAGGGTTCTCAAAAGATTTTAAAGTATTGGAAGTATTTTAGGTTATTTTAAAGTATTTCAAGGAATTTGAAGGAATGTCCTCAAATTTCATGTAACTTAACGGGATTTTATAATATTTTGATGAAATTTCAAAGAAGTTAATCACAGCAATTGAGGAATTTCAACGGGTTTCAAAGACTTGAAGATATTTTCTAATATTTGAAGGTATTTCTAAACATTAAAAATTTTTGAACAATTTTATAGGGTATTTCAAAAAATACCCACAAAAAAATGTTTCGCTTTTTTTGTCATTTGTTAAAAATATAAATTCAAGTGATTTGATCAAATATTTCAGAAAATTGTACGAGCTCGCTTTATATTACATTTTATTAATTTTTATTATGACCGCAATCGTACTTTAAAATGTTTTGGTTATTTTAGGTAAAGTTTAGCTTGTTTTAATTTTGTTTCTTTTCGTTTTAAGAGCTTCTATTTTTTTGATAATTCGGGTGTTTCAGGTATTAAGTTACACAATTTTTATATCGGGAAGTGGGGGGGGGGGGGGGGTAAAAATTGGCAAAAGATGTATTACATAATTTATTAATGGCCCCTAGATGTGATGGGAACTTTTGGTGACGTGAACTTATTCGCTTCCGCAGTCATGCAATATTTTCTCTGATTAACTCTGTTTACGCGGATGTCGCCCGAATTAAGGAGAGTAATTTATTTGTTTTTCAACACCGTTTCGGCCGCTGAAATGCCACCGGCGGCGGCCGCGTGAACAAATCATCGGGATTTTCGGCAATTTCCGCGAGAACGGATATATAGGAATAATATATAGGTATAAACGTGGTTGGCGGCAACGTCGGACCCGCCGCCGGTTTAAACCCAGATTCTAGCAGGGAGATAAGAGCTGAATTACGAATCGACTTCGCACCGCTGAGACTCGCCGATGGTGTATGTCGATCGTGCTATTTTCGCTGGTAAAGCGCGCGCAACGATGCGGGCGGAAATTATGGCGATATCACTTGCGAGAGAATCCGACCTGGTCCCGGAAAGGCCCCGCTTTTCCTGTCCTCTGTCTTCGGGCGATCTTTCGAAGCGATAAAGCACGAATCTTATCACGAATGCTTGCACTCGAGAAACCCATGTAGGGAATTTAGAAAGATATGCTGAAAATAATGGCGCACAATCCTCTGGAATTCGAATTTCATGATGATATTCGCGTTTTATCCAATTTTCTGTGAAAAACGATGAATGTTAAATGCTAGAATCTAGAATAGCACGAATCTTCTCACGAATACTTGCACTCGAGAAAACCTTATAGGGAGTTTCAAAACATATATATGCTGAAAATAATGGCGCAAAATCCTCTGTAACTCGAATTTCATGATGATATTCGCATGTTATCCAATTTTGTGTGAAAAATGATAAATGTTGGATTTTAGATTCTAGAGTAGCAAGAATCTTCTCACGAATACTTGCACTCGAGAAAACCATGTAGGGAATTTCGGAAAATATTCTGCAGATAATGGCGCGCAACCCGCAGGAATTCGAATTTGATGATGTTGTTCGCGTGTTAGTCAATTTTCTGTGAAAAACGATAAAAAGTTCCGGTAATTTCCGAGACATAGAAATAAAAAAGTTCAAACTGTTAAAGCTAAGGGATTTTTTATTTGAAGTATACAAAACTAAACTGGGAAATAAAGAAAGCAAAATT